>JAZGTH010000088.1:1355000-1385000 GCA_036877525.1 Chromobotia macracanthus | reverse complement strand
ACCTCTCATCTGCCCTGTTGTTTTCACATTACTTCTGGTTTGCGTCATTAAACTGATGTGTTTAATGAAGAATTCACACACAAAGCTGACTGACCGGAGCACTCTGTGTCATCTCATCTCTCCCTGTCCTGCTGTCTTAATCTGTGTTGTGTGTGAAGGCAGGACATGGCGACTAACTCCACCACCAAATTTTTCGCACTTTCCCAGTTGTTATGTGTAACAGTATGTCACTGTAATGGGAGCATTCTTCTCATTGAACATTGCAGCTGGAATATGGGAGAGGCGTTATGTGAATATGTGTGTTAGTCTAAATCAGTCAAATATCTGAACAACACACACTGTAATTAATGCTTACTGACCCAGTGAAACCCAGTAAATGAACCTAAATATGCTACTGTCTCTATCTAAAAAAAATATTTTAGAGTAAAATTAAATTTACTTTACAAATTTATTTGTATGTGACAAAGCAAAGTCAATTACTGAAAATGTTTGAGTAATGCAATAGAAAAAGTTTAAATGCAGATTAAATGCAGGCAACTTTTATGTTTAACAATCAATTTATTCCCAAAATCACAATCTTAGATCAAAATGTTTATGAATGTATAAAGGCTCATTCTCAGATCATTCATATATAGCTGTGGCTGGGTTTGAATGGAGTGTGAGTCTCATCAGTTAGTGTTTTGCCCTCTTTTTACATTTATGACTAGGTGCATAAAGAGCTTTAATATTTATGTGTCACTTCTTGGCTATTTAACAACATTACAAGTGTATGAACACTAGGGGGAGAAAGAAGACTGGAAAATCTTATTTGTACCGGACAACCAGACAGATACGAAATATCTAAACATTTTAAACCCCAAAATATTCAAAAACAAAATTAATCATATTTAATAATAATTATATGTATAAAATATATGTTGAAACTTTTGTGTACCATTGGTAGATTATTCACCTGTTTTCGGAATTTTGTAAGTTCTGCAAAAGGAACAACACATTTCTGCTGACAATACAGTGTCTCAAGTATTTTAGGTTAAAACATTATTAATAAATAATATTATTTATAAAATTACTGGTAATTTACAAACACTATAAATTATAAACACTATTCAGAAAAACGAATGTTTTGAGACTTGAGTACAGATTGCATCATTTTTAGCAGATAGATTGATATGTTGTTATCTAATGACATTCATATACAGTATACATTCAAACAGTCTTGCTTCTCAGGCAAGTTACTGGACAGGATATTTTTACTGGAAAACAAGAGAAACATACTGTTTAAGAAGTTGTTTTCTGTCTTTCTCTCCATTAGGCAACTTATGTCCTGTTGGCTCTTGCCTGGACCTTTGTCCCAGTTTATGTGTCTTCTGGGAGTCTTACGCATAAAAACCACCATTCTAACTAATGCATCATAGACTGTCTCGTGTTCTCCCTCTCACTCACGCATGTCTGCTTTGTCTGATTTGCCTAATTATTTGCTTAGATTGTGGCATTCCGTCCGCACTTCATGTCTCTCTCTCTGTCTGTCTCTCTGTCTCTTTTAGATTGTCATGATGCCAGAATGTCTGGGTCAGAGATTTGGACGAGAGAGAATTCGCACATACTTGTCCATGTTCACCACGATCTCAGTAAGCATGAAAACGCACTCACACAAACAGGCTTTCACTCTCAGAGTGGATATGTGATTCACACATACTGAGGAACTATAATCTACAAACAAAAGAAAGGGCGAGCACTCTTCTGGAAAAAGGGCTCCATTCCACAAGTCTTTTCACAAAGCTGGCATGTTGTGAAAGAGAATGTTGTTTTATTCTGTTTCAACATCCGTTTCTTACTGTTGACACACACGGATATACATACACACGTGTTCACCCTCCCTTATTGGTGCTGTTAAGGCATGCATCACTATTATTGCTTTTATGTGGGGTTAGAGGTTTGGTCAACTCTAAGTATTAAACTTTGATCAGTAAAGCATTCCACATTGTGTTTCAGACATAAATTAAAAAAGTGCAGTGTCAGGCTGAAGTCTGCTATTCTTTTTGCTCTGTGCATGATATGTTGAAGACTGAAAAGAGAAAGGTATCTGAACCATATTTAGGGCATATTTAAGACTTTATTTACTTTGGGTCAAGAAGCAATCTCACATAACACTTTAGCAACCACCCGCGGTTGAGAACACTACTGCAGGTTTGTATGTGTCCTGCACGGTCATGTTGTATAAACTCAAGACTTTTACAAAAACATACAGGACTGGAATGACAAAGCTGAGCAAGTGACATGTTTAATATTGGGGTTCAGCAGTCTTTAAAATGTGCCCCTGCAAAGCAGAAATGCTTATAAATTAATTTATCTTGGATTTTTTTAGGCTTATTATTTTAGGCCATTACTAGAATTGTAGTGTTACGCGTTCCTACTGATGAAACATTGCTATGATTGTTGCTATTTATTTTAATTTTTTTAACAAGTTAAAAATTTTTTTGCAATAACACTACAAGTAAACATAAACAATCGTCCTGCTCTCATGTCTTGGAAAAACGTCTAGATATCCGCCTATAGAAAACTTTCTTGCTGAACTGCAGTGGTTTCATAAAGAGTAACATTTCATGAGGAGGTGATGAGGAGGTGATGAAGGGTTGATGAGGAGGTGATGTGTGGTTCTGATCTTACCGTATTTGCACCTTCATCCACACGTGCGGTTTCACGTCGGATCTCGATGACTCGCATCTTATTAAACTAGTTAAGCAACACTGCTTTAAATCCTCTGTCGTTTCAGGTTTTGGCCGCTGTAATCTACACTGATGCTCTTCAGACCTTCATCATGGTCACTGGAGCATGGTCATCCTCACCATCACAGCTCTCTTATTATCTGTGTGCACAGCCATTTCATATTCAACAAATACAGACAAACTCAAGTCTTACCGTGCAATACAGGTGCCAGTTTAAAATGACTTTTTTAATAATTACATTGCCTATTGTTGAATTGGCTGTTGATTAGGTAATAAATACAAAATGTTTTAAACAACGTTTTAATGTATGTGTTTAAAATAAAGTTTAAAATTGCTGATAAAAAATCTGATAAACGAGGTTTAATTTATCACGTCACCAAAAATGACTGTAAAAATATAACAGTGTGGCCATGCAGCGAGCTGTTTCAGTGACAAGTACACACACACACACACACACACACCTGTGAGCCTCTCACACCGGAAACGGATGTACGTCCGCGGAAACATTGCATCACGGCGTACAGTAACAGGCACTTTTCTCCTATGACGTGGGATTTTGGGCCAATAGGATTGTACTGACCACTGTGAGTGGGTGGAGTTCTCCAACATCACAAACCACCACAAAAAACAGCTGAGGTACAAAACCTCACATTTCCATCAGAGAGCTCCTACTGTAGTACAGTGAGTGATTTACAGACTTACGATCAGCATAGCTATGATCATTTCCATCAGAGAGCTGAAACACATTAGACATGAAGGCACATAGCAAAATGCCAAGAAAATTAAATACACATTGTGACACACAAACGGTTGAAACATTAGAGATTTAAATATTTTTTTATTGGAAAACTCAAAATGTACAATCAGTTCTTTGTAATCCAAGTAAACCACATGTTGCTTTGACTCTAATATAAAAACATGCTAAACCTCGTTTTACCCAACCTGGGAGTAGATTTAGCTGATATGTATTTCTGTTTGTATTACAGAATTACAGCAAATAAGATTGGAAGCTACAATAATCTGGAGAGTGTGTATTTGAAAGCTCCCCAAACAGGACGTGTCACCTGCCCAGACAGGATGCCATGCACCCATTCAGAGACACTGTTCATGGAGACGTACTCTGGCCCAGCCTGACGCAGGGTTTAACCATTCTTGGTACTGGTGTTCTGATCAGGTATGCTTAAACACACACTCTCAAAAGAGCAATAAGCCAGCCCTTGCTTTTATAAGTTAAAAGTCACACATAGAGTTCACTATAGGCTTAATACTGAGCATCACATGCAGAAACAGGTCTCACTGCATCCATTCAGGTGTTTTGTAAGTGCGTTCTTACATATAGAACAGTTCACACTGCTGTTAACACTCTCTGATAAGCAGATGCAATGACACCAGTTTTCTGGTTTGGTCATATGATGTTCAACATAAACCCTATTGCAAACATCTTGCATTGGGAGTTGCGTTATATACTAAGCAATATATTCTATAGCTTGATTGCCACAAAACTGAAGTGATGAATATAGAGGTAGAGCCCATTTAGAAAAAATCTACAAAGTCTAAATGTATTTTTACCAATGGACCTTATCTGTATTAGACCTTAAGCTAGTAAAGTTCAGCATCTATTTAAAAACTCACCACATGATTCAAGTATAGGCCCACAAAGACTGTAGGAATTATTGTGTGCAGCAAAATTGCATTTAAAATTACTATGCTTCTAATTGATTTTGATTATTATAAAAATGATTATTAAAAAACTTAAAGCACAAAAGACTGTACTTGTGACAATAAGTTGTAACACTTTCCTTAGTTTACAATGCACATCACATGCTTAGAAAAATGTTTTCCAATACCTCCATGCCAGGTAAAGAAAGCATTCTAACATTATAGGAAACTGCAAAACTCTTGTAAATACTCAAATACAAAATCCAGCTAGCTGTTTAAATTAATATGATAAAATTGACAAGAATAACAACTGCAGACACTAGGGCTTGCACGACTACTTATTTTTACTAGTCGACTACTTGTCCAGAATAGAAGTTAACTGGTTGGCTGTCAGTGTTTGACATACATAATGCTACATCAGCAGTCCGACAAGTCTAGCGATAGTAGAGTGTGTGAGTGAAGAGAATGTTTGCATAGCTGAGACAACATTGTATCAACATTGCCCGGTTAATGCTGTTTTTTCTTATAAACGATGCAAGAAACCGATGGTGATGTTACTTTTACTATAGTTTTATTCAACCCGTGGGTGAAACCTGATAGGTTTCAGGTTAGTAATTTGCAAGAGTTTTGGCTTTTGGTCAAGTATTTAGTGTGAGCACTTTAAATCAGAGGTCTCCAATTAGGCCTACAGACCTACAGAGTTTAGCTCCAGCCCTAATGAATCAGAACTGAAGCAGCTAATTAAGGTCTTTGGGACTGACAGAAACATCCAGGCAGGTATGTTGAAGTATACTGGAGGTAAACTCTGCAGGACAGCGGACTTTTAGCAACATGGATTGGAGACCCCTGCTGTTAATGAACTTGGACATCAGACCAGTTTAGACATCAACAGAACATTCAACATGGTTCTTTAACATGTTTTTGAGAACTTAAAACATCCAAAAGTTAATTTCCACTTTTGCATAATTCCAAATATATTTGACAAATGCATAAACTAATGGCAGAACTACTCGATTAGTCAGTGCAACCCCTAGCAGACTCAGTGTTGGTCACCATCTTAGACACCATTAGTCAATAAAAGAGTTAAATGTGAAATTGCCATCACCATGGTCACAAATCCACCACCAAATTCCAGTCCACACCAAATCGCAGTTTTGATTTCTCAGTAGGAATATCAATGAATAGTAAGCTGATTGTAATGAATAATTGTGTATGTCTAATGACATGAAAATACACAGTCCAAATATTAAGTTCAGATTGTTTTACTGCTGTAACACTGTATCCATTTAAAAGATCCAGTCTGACTCCATATTAAAGGTATTCTAAGTCTATTCTAATGGAGACTGGTGGCTACATCATTGCACATTCATGCCTTTGTACTCAATACAAAGTTCTTTGTCAGGAGGGCAGGCCGACCATAATCAGTTAATTGTGCCCACGTGACAACTGATTCCCCAAAGGAAAACCAGCCATGTTGACTGGAACTTTCCCTCGTAGGTGTTTAAAGCTGGCAAGTTTGGAAAAGGAGATTCCTAATGGTGTGCGAGTCTCAACCCGTCTCTGAGGCAAGGGCGACTTTGTCTGATGAGTCGGGGAGCAAGATGAGTGTGTGAGCTGATAAGCAGGTGATTTCAGTCCTTCTGTTCTATAGCCAGAGCTGTGATTTTGAGGGGACTGGCCAGTGCGGTTTAGGTTTTGCTGGCCTAATCCACTTGGGTGGAGTTTGGAGTCAAACACCTTCCCCTGCCAGTATGTATAACCCCCGATCACATGCCTACTGTTTTTTGGGGGTCTATGAAATAATCCAGGATTTGCACCCACCACTTTGGCTCGGTCATACGTATCTCGAACAGGTGACCTGGAGACAGTTCGATAAAGCTGAAGGTACAAAGAAAAAGTATAACGAATAGTTTCAGACACAACTTCAAGTCATTCTACTGATGAATCATTGAAATAAAAATTCCTTGAGCCTTAAATTTTAGGCTGTTAATCTTTCATGTTATAATTGGTCTCTCCGGTAGTTATGCTTAAACAGGAATGGGCAATGGTTGGTAGGAATGTTGGTTGATCATGTCACTCGACAGATAATCGTGCAGAGGTCTCTGTCAGCCAAGAATCTGAGTCACGCCAGAGGAGTGTCCATCTTTGCCAGCTATCTCAAGATGCTTCTCATGATCTTCATCATCCTACCTGGCATGATCAGCAGGGCTCTCTACCCAGGTACTACACAAACTCCTCAGCTCCTGTATCCTTTAGTGCTGCCCAGTTCTATGTCATCATTTGTCCTTTATTTACCTTTTAAGCCTTTAGATTAAAGAAAAATACAGATCATGCCAGATTAAGGTGGTTTTGGGAATGTGGTAGTCGTGGACCAGCTTGGATAAGCTAGCAATTGTGTAAAACCAGCTACAACCTTAAGCTGATTTTAGCTGGATTTTCCACTGAGGTAGTATTATGCTTTGAAAACATCATTTACAATACTTGTTTAGTAGTAATTTTGTCATACATTTGATAAGATTTGGGAGTAGGATAAGACTAAAAAGTAAACACTTGGCATTAGGAAGAGATTTCCAAAGACTATGCAAAAAGGTAAAACCGTTTAAGGGCTGTGCAATACTTTCCTGAGAACTCAAGCTTAGGAAATTTCTGTTGTAGGCACATTTGAATGGCTGCTTCCATGGAAAATTCCTTGTTCGTGTTTGATATGTTAATTTAAATTTTGCCCAGCACCCTCCTGCCAACCCTATAGGTTTAGCCCTTATAGCAGGTTCAGACATGCTGAAAATGTCAACAGAATCCCGGAACGCAATAGCACACCCTGTTGCGTTCCATAACACACGCCTAACTTCTTTCATCTATTTGAGACACGCCCAGGTTTATGGACTGGCAGAGTAGAGCCAAATCTGATAAAAAAACACTTTCACATTCAGACACAGAGACATAATGAGTCCTAAATTAATCAAAGTCCTACCTTTGCTTTTTCTCTGTTCTGTGCATTCAGCAGATTCTTCTCAATAGTATTTTGTAGGTCTGTTTCATCATTATCTGATCGCAAGTCCAGCATGGATTGAGAGAACCGGGCCATCATGTTAAGAGCATCAGGGCTGTGGTCTCCAATACGTCCAGAACCTGTCGTCCTTCCGTTAGGGATCTTGTCTGTAGGACTTGTACTGTCAGAATCAGTATACTCATAGTACTCATCTGATGCGGTGGAATTTTCATCTTTATCCTTTAATGATTGTGCGCAAATCACAATAGTACTGTCAGCATCGTTGTCGCAGGTGTCCATGTGTGTAACGTTCGGATTGGTCATCTGTGTCTCCTCCCTTCTGACTAAACTGATCTCTGCATCTTCAGATCCCTCCAGTGTATTAACCACCACATGCAAGGTGCGAGGCTTGGGCACAGGGTGTTGTGAAGTGTGTTGATTCTCTAAAGAGGAACGCATCAGTTTGGAGTTGGGTTGCTGCTCTTGTGGAACAGGGTTCAGTTTGGGGTCATGATGCTGCATTTGGGTGCTTGGAGAATGGGATGTATTTGCTGATTCATCATGATGGTTGCTGGATTGGATACTTGGTTGACAATCTTTTGGGGGCTGGTTACTTGATTGAACATTTGAATCTACATTACTTTTTGCTATCTTATTGGGAATTGCCTTTTCTGGTAGTGGATCCTCAGGTGGGGCAGTAAAAGGGTCTTTAAAGCGGATCGCTTGTGATGTTTCAAACATCTGCGAGCGCATTAAATGCACTGGTGCAGGCTTACTTGTATCGCGGATATTAATAAACCCGATAACATCACTTGGGGGGTCTGGTTCAGGCCAAGTTGGCAAGTAGTAAATGAGATCTGCCTTTGGCAAACCTACAAGTCCTGGGTGCTTCTTTGGTCCTTCAGTTACCTCACGTTGGGGCTTGGGCATCTGGACCATAGGATTCTGAGAGCTACTGTTTTTGGCACTAGCCTTGTCTGAAGAAGTTTTGCTTGCAGCATCTGCATTTACCAGTGCATACTTAGGGTTAATTAATTTTCTTGCAACAGTCATAGATACAGGAGGAGGGACAGGAATTGGTGTATGCTCAGGTTCTGGTAGGTCCGCCAGTGGAACCTTAGATAGGTTGACCCCTCGAGAGTTCAAGTATAGCTCCCGGAACTGCTTGTCAAAGGTTTCAACAGCTTGTCCTGTCAAGACTGTAATGACATTACGGTCCAAACGAGAAGCAGTCCATGTAAAACTGTAACAAAGAAAACAGGTCAGAAGCAATTATATACATGCATTTTACAACAGTGAGTGAACAAATAACACAGTTTTATTTGAATGCCATTTAAAAATTAAGGTATATAACTTAAAATGCTTAGTTGACACCCTAATCAAACAATAACTGATCCTTTTATGATCATACTGAATATAATTTACTTATGCTTGATGTAACAAAAAGATTGTTGCCCCTTAAGTAACTTTTATAAATGTTGCTACTGTCGGTTAGCTGTTTGCAGTGTAGTTTACCATGCTGGTCATTATATAAAAGCCTTGCCAACACTGATATCAATACACAGCATAAAGGAGGGGTTTTCAAACCGATCCTCAGTCCCCTCAGCACTGCACATTGTGAAGGTCTCCCTTGTTTAATACATGTAAATTAGACAGATAGTTCACCTAAAAATGAAAATCACATTTACTCAACAAGAAAATAAATGATGCCAGAATTTCTATGTTTAGGTGAACTATCCCTTTAACTTGAGTGACGTGATTAGTGCAGTACTGCCTGACCTGAACTGGGTGTACCAAAACAAAGAAGACTTCCAAAATGTGCAGTGCTTTGACAGTTCCAGTAACAGTATGTGCATGTGTTTGTATATGTATGTGTCTGTTTTTGTATACTTTAAAGCGATCACCCTAAAGGCACAGGAAACAGGTTTCTAGTGAGATTAGTCTGTATTTCCACACACACAAACCTGTATGATCCAGAAATGGCACGGTCTCCATCCACAAACATGAATCTGGAACCCAATGACCCACGCACTTTCTGAGCTGAGCGTGTATAAAAATCTGCACCACCGATGCATCGCACCCGCAGATGCTGAAAACACACGCAGGCCGCGTCCAATCAAATACTTAGAAACACTACAAAACATAACCTTTGACATTAATTTGTGCAGGTGCTTAACTCACGTTGAGATGTCCTCTGTGCATGTTGGCTCTTTCACACATATGTATGAAGTTCTGTATGGCTGCACTATCTATAATAATGTATATAGCCACTTTCTTTTTAAATCCAGCCTCAATTAGGTCCTTAAAAATGTCCACGTCTGTGAAAACATCCATTACCACAGCTATCATCTGCCAAAAAACACAAATTAGTGCATATGATGTTACAAAAAACAACCCAGACAATTGAAAACACTACAGTAAATACCCTTAACATATACAATGAAAATTATAGGTTTAATTATATCTAAAAATACAAGTCAACTTAAATTTTACACTGATTTTTACAGTTTTTTTAAGTGTCTTTCTGGCAACCACAGCAGCCATTTTTCAGTTTTTTACAGTGTTTCAACTAACTGTTCTGTTGTAAGCATTGTATACATTCGCTTTATTAAAAGGGCAACACAATGTAGCTGCAAAATAAGTCATACACACCCTAAACCTCTTGTACTGCTCCCATTACACCCTACATCACGTTATAAGCACTCACTGTGTGAAATCTCTTCGGATAAAAGCAGCTCTTGATTGACTATTTGAAAGTGTGTGTTTGTGTGTGTGTGTGTGTGTGTGTGTTTAAGAGGGTGGAAGAGAACTTATGATGGTATGTGTCATGGGCCACAGTGATGAGATCAAGCATGTTCTAACAAGACAAATGAGTTAGTTAGAAAGCAGAAGGGATTATGAAGTGGAGCAGGGATTGGTGATGGACAGATGAGAGCGGTTCTGGACATTTAAATGGGAGATGTTTTCTGCTGCGTGTAAAGAAACATGGATGAAGAGGTGTGTTAAAACACACGGAGAGACCTTTGTAGTATTCTCTGTTGATTCAGACACTTTGTCTGCTCTGTGTGTAGGACTGTAAGCACAATGCACAGAAGTTTATTAAAATCTCATCTTATGAATGGAAATGATTCAGTTATTATATTAAGGTGTGCTTAACTTTAGAGCATACCTATATGAGCGTTTAGAAACAAATGTCTGAACCATTGCACTGACAGCTGGTTCTCTCTTTTGAGAGTACATGGCTGAAGTTTGTCTACTTTAGTTCTGGTTCTCTTACAGTACCTTCTGCGCCTGCGCGATGGCCTTCCTCACCACCTCTTTGATATGCGTCTGTCCGTCCAGTGGCGGCTGCGTGTACACGTTGACGCGCGTCACTCCGCGATACGAATTGCTGTCGGGCCACCCGAGGTCCAGATTGGGGATGGAGATGTCGGAGCGATCCGGCCAGTACTGCAAAGACACCGTGCCGTCCTCTCCCTCCGTCGTGCCATCCGTTTTCTGATGCTCAGAGCCGGGTTTGTAATCTTCAATGGACCGGCGCAGCTGCTCGAGTTCCGGGTCCGAGAGGAAGGGACGCAGCTGGTGCTCCTTCACGTAGCCGTCGAACGCGTCGCGTCCGCGGGTGACGAGCGCCTCGAGCGCCAGCCGCTGGTCCTCGCTGTAGAAGAACTCCGGTTTGGACTCGTTCAGGCGCCAGTTCACATGATTGTCATCCAGACACTGGACCTGAGAGAGAGCCATTGTGAGGACACACGGTTCACAACGCGAGTCACAATCCCAATGAATGAAGAGCGGCTGTTTAATCGTGCTGTTGTTTTAAACCTGCATTTCACCACAATAAACCACAGAAAGTTCTCCGTTAACGGGACCGGACGCGCGCTCCCTGCGTCTCCGTGCTGAAACGTTATTCATCCGCTCGGCTGCGCATAGAAATGTTGTTCCCTAACGGAGCGAGCGGTTTGTCCGGTGTCGTCTGATCGTTTCTCTCCCAAGCAAAATCCTGGTTCAGTACGGACGGTCAGCTTCCAGTTCACCGACAGGCAGAAGAGAACAAACCCGCATCCGTACAGACCCGCGATCAGACACACCTCCGTCACCTGACCGGGAGGAGCGAACACGCAACAGCCCGACGACGCGCCCGGCGTCCAGCTCAGCGGACAGTGTTGAGAATGACACCAGACGTCCTCCCGTTACTCCATGTTTCTGCTTCACACACTTTAAAGTCCGGCTGGGCTTTTCCGTCACTCTGACCCGGTTCGGTGAAGCTGCAGAGCTGTTGAGAAAGAGGTCAGACGGGCGGAATGAGCCCGGATGACGCGGCGCGCCGCTCGGGTTGGGGCGGAGTGTCCGGGAAAAGTGTCGGGAATGTGAACAGACTTCCCATTTCCTCCTGAATGAGTAATGCGATTCACAGAGCTGGAGAGGCCAGTGGTGCAGATAACAGACAATGTCAAATGAAGTGATCTTATCTCTGATCCATCTTATCTCTGATCCATCTTATCTCTGATCCATCTTATCTCTGATCCATCTTTAAGATGCATAACAAGCATTTCATAGTACACAATCATGTACAGCACATACAATCCTGGTGTTTTATTTTTACTTAAAAGTACCAAAAGAACTGGTACTACCTTATTTTCTGGACAGATACCATGGTACAGGAATACGGTAAACATTCAGTACTGTGTATATATTACTACCATAATATCTGTGTAAACCTTCACGAGTTATTTAGTTGTATTGCCGTTTTCTTAATATTTTGCATTAGCTTTTATTTTTGTATTTTTTTCAAGTTCATGTTTTATCTATAACCGGTTTATGAAAAGATTATGTGTTGTTTTAGTTAAGTTGTAACTTGTTTTCAGTTTTAAAAATCCAGTATTTTGTCTGATTTCAGTTTACAGAAATGTTTTAAGTCTTGGTTTTAGTAAACAAAAATAACGTCTGAACCTTAGCCCATCCTTGCTGTATGTGTCTCAGACGCAGTGGCCTGTGTGGGCCCAGAGGAGTGTCTGAAGGTGTGCGGTGCAGAACTGGCCTCTTTCAACATTGCTTTCCCGAAACTAATCATCCAACTCATGCCCAGCGGTAATGTGGGTATTCATGTTTCTTTATGAGTGTGTTTAAGACCTTACAATGCTTTTTTGTTCATATGTGTTTATTGTCAAATGTAATAATCCATGTAAATTATGTTTCTGTAGCTTGGTAGAGCTTTGCAATGGACAGATGAAGCACAAAGGTCATGAATTTGAATTCTCAGGGAAAACACATACTGATCAAAAACATGTTTAGCTCAAATGCACTGTCACACAAACATAATAGTTAAAGGCATATGTTAAAGAACAAGGTAAATGTAATGGTAAATGTCTGTTGCAGGTCTCCGGGGGTTAATGACAGCCATCATGATGGCTACTCTGATGTCATCTCTCATCTTCAACAGCAGCAGCTCCCGCTTCACCACAGACATTTGGAAGAAATAGCACAGAGGTGCCAGAGAGAAGAAATTGCTGCTGGTTGGCGGGTGTTTATTTGTGGATGTGTTTGTGTGTTTGCAGTAAAAGTGGGTCACCTATTAAAAACCATCAATCATTATGACATACACATAGTTTATCCAAGGTGCATGATCAGGGTTTTTCTACTCAAAAGCAATTATATGCCAGAGTAACAATGAGCTCAAACATGCATGAACTAGTTTTAATGGGTGGATTAAGTGTTCAGATTATCTTGTATTAAAGTTCTAAGACAGTCTGGGTTTATATTGGTCTTTGTTTTCCTCCAATTTAAATTTAGAAACTAGAACAAAAAGGATTTCACTATAATTTTTAAAGACAAAATCAATGAAAGATCCCTTTATTCTTGGTTATGTAACTGATTCACAATGACACACATACACAGAACAATGGTCACTATAAAATAAGAGCAGTAATATATTTTTGGAGTGTAAAATAAAATCTTCAAATGGAACAATAAACAAAATTAAGTGTCATTTAAATGTTCATATTCACATTGTTGAAAGCAATCATACATTATCTACATTGTCACTTTGCATTTCATCTATATTGATCTTGGTTTATGAATATGATTACAAATATGATTTTAGGTTTATGATAGTTAGGCTGCAGGTATTTCAGTGGGTGGAGTAGAAGTGTGTTCATCTCTCAGGGTAGTGACTGTTATTCTGGTGATGAGAAGTGGTTTGGATTCACATTCTTCAGAGCGCCAACAGCGGCCAGCAGCGTGTTTACATCCAATCAGTGACCAGCTATTTGTCCCCCCATGACAGCCATATTCATATTGGCTGTTTGCTGGAAAAGAACCATGAGGCGGTAATACAAAACATTCCCTTTTCTGTACAAAACCACACTGAAGAAACTCAGCTCTGAGGGCTAGCACAGACTGTGTGCTTATTTGCGTGCAGACATTTACAGTCACAGTATTCAAAGAAGTTTCTTTCAAGTGAAGGTTGGAATGTCTGGCCCACGGTATTTTAATGCACTGGTTAAGTGAGGGTGTGTACTGTATATTTGTCTTTAAGTAGACAAAGTGTGCGTGTTAATGTGGCAGAAAAAGACTGTTGATTTGTGTACACAACAGAAAACAAGTATTGATTGACATAATGGAGCTGCAGTATAAAGACTCCGCAGGACAAGGAGCATGATGTCACCAATTGTGGGCAGGGCCACACACATGGTGATTTATGGTTGATATACAGAAGAAAGGTAATGACAAAGAAAATTATAGGTGATATCTGAGAGCCATGTCGGAGCGTGTCAGATACACAGATATTCTCTTGTATTAAAGTTAATGTATCGCCCGGGCTTGTGCTCTATGAATTGGTTGAGGTGTGACAGCCGATTGAAATCTGTTTATCACATTTCTGTGAAGAGTTTGGTGGAAAATCTCACCAAAATATGGTAGATAGTAAATGACTTCATAAATTCATTGACCACTCTTATTGGTCAATGAAAGCATAGTCAAATTAACAGAAATATTTCATAAATTATGATTTTCAGAATTTTTTGTGCAGACTTTGTAAAAGCCTGGATAGGACCATAATGTTCAAAATGATGAAACTGTAGCTGCAGCCGTATACGTAGACTGAATCTAGAAGAATCCAGAAGAATAGAAAAACCTGTTGCTGCATCATTGTCTGTTGTGTAATTGTTTATTTTTATTGCATTATGTTGTGTTTCATTTGCTGTTACAGGATTGATACTGTGGACAAACCAGTGTGAAGTGTTTCTTTGAGATCTTTAAAGGAAAACAACCCTTATTAACACCTTAGAAACAACACCTTGGAATACCCAATGACTTTTGTCACCACTTTATATTTTCCTTAGAAACAGTTTAGTTTGTACTTTGTGTTTCTAACATTGACTGTCGTAATTTCAGAGTGAGTTAAAAGCACAGGTTAGCTGTTAATCTGGTATTGTGACAAAAAGACTAAAAACCTCTTGAGCCAAAACATTTAAATCTTATACATTGGGCGGGGGGTGGGTGGGCTCTCAGATTCCTGTGCTAATTTGAGGAATTTTACTCTAAAGGATTGTGTACTGGAAAGCTATCCCCCCATCCCCTGTAGCATATAGGGAATACCCTGTTTAGTTAGTGAGATCTCAGATAATTGTAATAACTTTCTAAGTGTTTTTGGTAATCTGAATAACTATGTCAACTCGCGTGGGTGGGCGTAATGCTGTTAAAGCCAGCATGAGAAAAACTTAATCTGCTCATTCTTATGGAAAGAAAGAAATTACAGCAAAAGTGTATGCAGAAATGTGTGCACTCATAAATATGCTCATGCACAAATATGTGCAAGAATAATGACAGCAAAGATAAGAGGGTACATCTGAAAGAGAAGTTAAGTCTTAATACAACATGTCTTTGGTTAAACTCTTCAGACATCACACATGACACAATGACAATTTAGAAGAATTTGTTGCTGTCTAGGGGATTTTCAGCATGTGCTCCTCCCTTATGTACCTGCAGTAAGCAAACAAAAAGCCTGTCATGGCAGGAGTGCTTGTGGTGGAGCTCAGCTAAGAAGTTCATTCACGTGTATCTGCTCAAATACCAGAGTGAAAGTAGCGTTAACAAAGAATAATAATTATAATTAGGACATGGGTTTAACAAGCTCTCTTAAATCAAACACAAAGCACACTTGTTAAAGGGAACACTGGCATTAAGATACATTAGTAAACAAGGGAGCATAGTGCATCATGCTAGTGTGAAAAGAATACTTCAACTGAAAATAAAATTCTGTCAGCGCCTGCGTGCCGTTCCAAGAGATTTTCTGTCTTGTGCGGTCAGGAGACATGCAAGAACACGGTGCTTGGCATCAAACCCGGCACAATGTGTCCAGAGGTGCCATATCTGAGTGTGCAATCGTGAATAAGATTTGAGAGCTGACTGTTGATTCTGCATGTGTCTCATGACCTGCTGGATCACTGCCATATTCAGGTGGTTCCTAAAGCTGCAATCCATACCTTTTGCCTCTCTGTCGCCATCTCTGCTGAAACATAAAATTGCAGGTTACTTTACGTACTTTATATTTGTTGAAGTCAAATGAAGCCAAACTGACATTTCCTGGGAAACCAGACCCGACAGTTCAAATGATAAATCACTATTTAATCATTATAAATTTTTATTATTAACTTACCTGTGTGAATCATGTTAAGGTAAGAAGATCTTTTTCACGCTGAGCTGCAGGACAGAAGGCATGTAGTGTGCACACACACACTAATCCTTCTTCCTGTGAGAGCAGTTTACTGCAGATAGTCTGATAGATCTCTGGAGGATCTGCTGTCTATTCATCAGGGTGTGGTTGTGTTTTACATCTGTATGTATCAGTTGACAAAACAAAGAGTGTTATATGCGTGAGAACACACACACAAGGAGCTGCAAAAATACCAACGGTAGTTTTTGGTAGCTTCGAATGCATGAAAGCATTCCACATAAGGCATACATATTAAATAAATACAGGATAAAATCCAGTTCTTTTAATACAGTAATGGGGTTTAAAATGAGCTGTCTCATTTGTTTAAATGATTTTTGTCCTGCAGCATGTTCCTCATTCAGTTAGAAAGCAGTTTTCCTCTTTCACCTATTAGTCTCTTATAAATAAATCTCAAAAAGGCTGCATGATACACAGTTTGGTAGCAGTTGGTATATATGGTATATGGTAGCAGTTTAATATCACAAACACTTTTCAAACAAAATATTTCAGAAAACTAAAGCTTGCTAGAGTGATATTATAAAACAAGACACATGCATTCAGATGAAACATTAGGATAAAAACATTTTGACACTTTCAGGTTGTCAAACTTGTGCACAGTTGATTTGATGAGCTACTGTATTGTGGTTACTGTAGTTATCTGTGTGAATTTGAAGACAACTGACTAAAACTAGCTGATTACCATGACCTTAGGGCTAGTTGGTTAATAATTGTAAAAATATGAAGCTTGTACTAGCGTTGTTGTCACCTGGTTTACTATTGTTATCTAATGCTGTGACTTTCATACATTGGATGTGGTTTATGTATTCTAAATACCTTAAACTACTGAAATATTAAAGCCCATTTGTTACACAATGTTCCTCCAGGTCATTTTATATTCCTTATTTCATGTTTCCCCACCTTAATGTTTTGCAAACATAGGCTGTGAGTCTGTGCGCAGGGTACATGCGTTCACACTACTGGGTTTTGTAGTCCTCAAACGGGCCAACTTGTATCTGAAACTCCACTTCCCATAACTAGCATCAGAGAAGATCCCCTCTGGTCTTGCTTCCGCAATGCCACCATTCTAGTGTGTTAACATCTTCCTGTATGCTTATTATGCGTAACTCACTCACACTTGTTAATTTTATTACATTTTACACAATGCAAAGTAGTGATCTAAAATTCATTATAATTGTGTGACCTAAATACAAATGGTCCAAAATGTCCTAAAAGAATTTTTATTTAATGTGTTATTAAAAGTTGTAAAAATATGTTTAAAGTTGCAATGGCTGCAATTTTTTATGTTTCAAACAGAGATGGCGGTAGACAAGCAAAAATTACTTTAAAACTGAAGGGTGTCGTTTTTCCTACTGTATGGCGTTAATTTGCAGGGATAACAATAAATACCACCATGGTAGTTAAATTCCCTGAAAAGTGAACTATGACTGCCGCTATCAAAACATTAATCTGCTTTCTGTAACTTCCCGACCAACCCAGCATAGCAACGTTTGCTCAACCAATGAGAACCTGCCCGAGAATCTATCTGACCAATGGCAGATGAGGGATTATTCTGATAATCTGACTAAAAAGGTTATTTTTGCAATTCTGATTGGTGATTCTCATAGCACAGAAAATACACACTTAAACTTTACAAGGTGTAAATGAGCTTTTCTTTTTTGTGTGCATGGGGCTGATTGATTAGCATAAGAGAAATCCTTTTCATGCTGGATAGGAAATTGATCATATTTAGCCAGCAGTCGTGTGCTCAGATCTTGGTGTCAGTTTAGGTGTTTGATGAATATGTTTCCATTTACTTAAGAAAAACAGAGAGAAAAGGACAGTGTAATATTATCTGACACTCCCAGAAGGGTGGATGTACATTTGCCTAGTCTTGCTTAACAGAAATAAATAAAAGATGATTAAGATGTAATGTACTGTACTGTATTATTACTATATAATCTGTGTCTCAATAATTATAGCAGTAATAGCATGAGAAGATATCATTTTGCAATCTTAAAAATAGCTTGTAAATGATTAAGGTTTAGTTAGGTTTCAGATAAGGAAGGTTTCATGAAAGTAGTTTTTGTGGTATTTAATTTTTACATAGACTATGTTTTGGGGCCGTTTCAGGTTTAGTTAGGCCATTCATCTGGTAATGCCATAAAAGCTAAAAATATAAAATACTTTTATTTCTTTCCATTAGAGTTTGGAGATAATCCCCGCTTTTCTTTACCATAAATCTTACAGAACTCATGCGTTTTGTGCTCGCACTGTTACACCTGTCATGACTGAAATGATTCATAAATGGGAGGGAAAATTCGGATTCCAGTGTCCTGCATGTTAAATGTGTTGATGTTGCTGTGCACTAATGAAGGGTGCAGCTCTGACTCTCACTGTATTGCGTAATATGCCAGCAGATGTTCATTGCAGTAATATTTAGCTTCTTGCATATATGTTGCATGTGATTGAACTGCAGGCGCGAGATGAGCAACTTTATAATCCAGACTTTCATGCCACAAACCAGACGTTTAATGTAAATGAAATGCCACTATCCACTAAATTATTAGTAAGAAAATTTAATTATTGCAGTAACTTCCCTCTAATTGCTTTAATGGCGTATTATTACTGACAGTGTTTCATTAAAAACAGAACAAATGTTTTCAGATGGACAGGGCGGATTCAACATTCATTTACATTGTTCATGAGATCATCAGTTAGTGGTCTTCCTGAACACAGACGTACAGTATGTACAGTAATTATTAAAAACCTCTCATCTCATGTCTGTATGTAGAAATTAATTAATTAAAGTTACTATTTACTTACGTTTACATTTATGCATTTGGCAGTCACTTTTATCCAAAGTGATCCGTTTGAGTTATACGTGCAATCAGCATGTGTGTTCCCTGGGAATCAAACCTGCAACCTTTGCACTGCTAACGCGATGCTCTACCTTGAGCTACAGGAACAGCGTTTAAGCTGCAGTTGTACATTACTAGAAAAATACTTTTTCCTTACAATAACAGGTTTATAAATGTCTCTATTATTTATTTAACTTAAAAAAAGAAAATATTTACTGATAATTTAGAGTGAGTCATTTTATTATAGTTTAAGAACTTAGATATATTAGATTATATAATATAATTATATTGCATAATAATTGTATTATTATATAAACGTAAATGTTTGTGTTAACTAAATTACAGTGAAACAAAGAAATATTACATCACAAAAGCAGTTCTGATGGAAAGTTACACATATGAAAGACAAGCAATCAATCAATCAATAATACAGCATGTCAATGTTTGTACAACAATAATGTACAACACAATGAACTACAGCAGGTGATCGAGTGGGTCTTTTTCTCTCTAAACTGACTTTTGATAACATGTTTTTCTGAGAAGCTGCAGAGAGAAGCATCAACACACACAGTGAGAACCAGCTGACCTAAAAATAACAATTCTGTCATTGTTTACTTTCTCTCACACTCCTGTGTGCTTTAATTCCTCCCTGGAACACAACAGGAAGACTGCTGGTCGCTATATGAGGTCTGAAGCTCTACAGCTTTCATTTAGTTGAGTTTACGATACTTTTATAGTGTTGTTTGCATGAATAAACTTTCATTTGATTAAACAGTGATGGGATTATTTTATGCGTACTGTTTCTTTAAACTAAAAATACAAATTAAAGAGGGTTTTAGCTGTCCAGTAGAGGCTGGCCTTTGCATTGTAGTCGTCCTTCATAACAGATGTTGAAATCGGGACAGTCAGAACAGCCTGTCCACCGCTGTAAAGACAGACGATCACCACCTTAAACTCACACGCCCCCCGAATCTTGGCCATGCATGAGGACATACATGTGATTAGGTCATTGTGAGTCTAGCACCGCGTGATGTCATTGAGTGTCGTGTTCTGATGTCACGCCTCTTAAGATTTACTGAAGGATGGACTGAAACCTCAGATGATGTTTATCAATGAGTAAATATTCAGTCATTGACTGGTCAGTTGTTTTGATTCTTAAGGTTACAAAACAGGTTTGCTGTCACACTACCATTGCTCTCTGATTGGCTGGCGATTAGTGACGAAGACGTTAATGGAGAAACGTTGGTGCTTTGATGGTTTAAATCAATTCTTAATCATCGAAGTTAGGCTCGATACACCAAACCTTGATGAAGAATTTGCATAAGAATTAATGACTGTATCTGAGACTCCAACAAACAATTCATTTGATGTGCGTACGGTAGCTAAAGCTCAGTGGTAAATTGGTTGCACAGACTCTGGCATGCCCACTCAGCCACGGCACTGCCCCCTCCAGCACTGCATGGCAAACAGTCGAGTGGGGTGATGACATCACCGTGCAGGAAGTGCCCATGAGTCACATGACGAGATGTGAAATGGAAGAGCATGTGGGCGTGACCTCTGAAACAAAAGTACACGTTACAGACGAAACTCTGTTTCTGCCAAATGAATCAACATCACTTTCTGGTCCTGGACCAACATTAGTTCTAAATTTCACCCTGAAGTCCCTAAACTATTAGTGACGTATAAGTTTGAGCCTAACCTTGACCCCAAACCCTTAAACCTGATGTTTGATGTGCTGCTACACGGTCAGGGTGTGGTTATGTATTGTGGTTATATACAACATCTTGTTACAGATAGTGCGGCTTCTTTCTCTGGTGATACTCTTGATTTTGTAGAAATCCACCAGCTGGTTGGGGGAGCTGAAAACCTGGGAAGTGCTGCACATAGTTACCATAACTAGTGAGAAAGAAAAGTGTCTGAAGGTTGTTTACCGTTAAGATGGAGTAGATGTTGGCTCGACTTACCAGTTGGCTGAATCTGCAAGATAAGAATGTTTTAATGTTTGTTTAATGTTGATCAAAGGTTTGGACTGATAAATCATAGTTTGACATGTCAGTTCTCAGCACAGTCTTGACTTACCAAAACATGGTGTTAATAACTTCAAAATAATCAAATAAGATTCTGAACAGGTCTGTGCTTGTGAACTGTGAAACGATACTGGTCCCAAAAACATCATTTACAGTATATTAACAAGTATATTTACAGTGTGTTAGTAATTTAGCAAGTGTTGTGTCCGCTGTACACTTCATAGAGCTTTTAAATATGTACAATGCAATAAATTAAACATACACCTGATGAAAACGATGCAGTAAGGAGATTTAAGCATTCTCAGGTTTTCAGTGTGGACAGAGAAGGTTTTTTGAACAGTTTGAACAGGATGAACAGTGACACTGTATCGGCAAAAGTAAACAGTTACTTTAAAAAGAGTGAATGTTTAGTTGATAAATAATCAAATGTGAAGATATAATACAACCACACAGAAAACACCAACCACAGAAAACACCCCGGGATGAGACTGGAGCCGTTCCAACCACAGAAACATCAACATGCAAAGATAATGTCGCACAGCAGGTATAAACAACACAATAACATACCCACAGATCATGCATATGCTTCATTTAAATCACAACCTTTAACTGTTTACAGTTTGTTATTGAATATGTTGTATATTATATAGTCTGTATAATACAGAACTATTTAAAAAAAATGAGCTTATGTCAGAGTAAATGATTTTTTTAAACGAAAGTCTTGTCATCATTATCACATCATACAGAAAATTACAACCATTTGAAAAGGTGCTATTAATTATTTCTTGGTTGCCGATAAAATATGTAAGAAACCAATTCACACCCTTTGCCTGTGGCATATGTCTTCACTTACCTGATGACTCCACCCCACCACACCTGCACAAACACACACACACTCACAAACACACTCACACGTTTAATCATGTATTGTGTATCTGCAGCATATGCAGGGACTTAAAACATTATAATTAACACAAGACATGAAGTGTAAGTGTTTGGGTCTCGTGTATAATCTACTGTAGGCAGGTTTCATTTGTGAGCTCTATATCTGACCTGACAGAAACAGAGAATGAAGTGGTCTCAAAATTCTGCCCACCTGTGAAATACAAGCCCCTCAGATCTACATCATATCAAACATTTATAAACGAGAAGCATTCACTGCTACACGACTGCTACAACATCAGCCAATGATAAGAAATTTGTTTCCTCTTTGTGAACAGTTTGTTTGGGATTGCTTCATATAAATAAATATAAACTGTGCTGTTTATTTTCTTTAAAGTATTCAGCACTTCATATTCTTTGTTTGGAAAAAACTCTATTTTTCTTTGAGTTGTAACACCTGCAAACAAGATTTCAGATCATTTTTTTTCTAATTCAATCTTCATCTTGTTTTGATTGGGGAATTCAACTGACTCATTCTTTTTAATTGTAAATGAACAGTAAGCAGGAAGAAATAAACTCCACTGAGGTCAAGACCCAGCATGTCAAGACACAGCGGGGATTTGGTCTGGAGTTTGACTTCGGCTAAACCCAAACGTCTGACGAGATTCTTAGTCATCAGATTTAAGAACTGCAGGGTAAAGGATTTTCACGTTTTCCTTATAGCAATTTCATTCCAAGTCACACCGGAAGGCCAAACCCAAAACGATTTATGAGTCCCACGTAAATGAAGTGCCGGGAAACTCCCCACAATTCACAACAGTTAACAAGTCAAAACTTCCCAACAGGTGAAGTTAGTTGGGCGGTAGATGACTTCCATGAAAATCTTTTTTTTATGTTGTTGTCTGGATGACCTAGATTAATTCTTCAAGATCTCTGGCACTAAACTAACCATAAATAGCGTCAATATTTCTTAATATGTGATACTCAGCAACAAACAGACCAGTGCTAAGATTAAACATCAGTCATTACAGATCTTTCTAATAGATGTTAAAGTTTCCATTCCAGATATGGGAATTCTGCCCTGTTGTTCACAGATGACATGTTTCGCATGTTAAAATGTGAAGTTGCTTTTACATTTACATTTATGCATTTATGAAGACACTTTTATCCAACAATCAGGAATGTATTTAATGGATATATGTTTGACATTCTCTGACAGTTTTCTGTTTAAACAACACAACCTGTATTTGTAGACCCTGTGTGTTTCCACGGTGATGGTTTCAGACTGTATCTGACAGCTGACATCTTTAACAACATGTGTTGGTGGCAGCACACACTCACACACACACTGATGTAAGAAACTGTGTGCTGTACCAATGATTGCTCACAATGAGAGCGTTTCTGGATGATAACTGTGAGCTGGTGAGTACAGAAATAATTCAGTAAAATTAAAGTTGCTGTATTCATATGTTACATCTTTATATTTGTGTGCAATTAAATATTCACACTTTATTTTCTGTTATAAATGTGTTCAGGCTACTGTCCTTCAGTGCAAACAGCATGGTTTGTTTTGTAGAAACCAGGTGGTTTGATCTGTTCATGATTACCTGTGGTCGCTAGAGTTGACATATCTATGACAAATGCAATAAGAATCCAAAATGGTTCAGACACATTTAGAGTGTCACACATGTAGTTATTATGTAGAATGTATATATAGTTATATGTATATAAAGTTATAATGCAGAATGTAGTTTAATAGAAATGTAGAAATGTGTCTTATTTCTGTTATTAGAGGCCACTGGGCTTGACTTCTGTAGAAGCTCTGTCTCAGCTTCACACACAGTTATCTGCAGTCCTGCGGCAGCACACAGAGAGACCTAGAGAAGAAGGCAACTGGGAGGCAAGTTCATGCTGGAGACTGGTGGAAGCAATAATGCGTGTGTTTACAGTATATTACAGTAAATACACTCTTACTGTATAAACAAACACTGTAGATATTTTACAGTCTGATACTATCAGAAAACCTCTTCAAAACCTTCTCACGTTCTGCTCTTTAGAAACCGTATAGCCATTCATGCAGTTTGTGGACACTTTAATCCAAAACAGCTTACAGTGTGCTCTAGGCAAATTGTTGCAAGCACCGTTGTCTACCAGTTCAGTTACAGAACTAAACCTCTGTTATACCTGGATACATCATTCCAGTGTACAGAAGAATTTATAATGATCGAGAACTGCTGAAGAACCGCTGAAGAACTTTTGTTCTGAGGAGTTTATTTGTGCATGTCAAGGGTGTTTAAATGTGTTTGATTTTAGGCAGCGTGGAGCAGATGTTTTCTTCATCACTCGGTGCGCTGGTCCAGTCTTCACTGGTCCGGGGTTCTGCTGACAGTTTTGTGTGCAGCGAGCCTGATTTCCTGCCATCTCATTGGTCCAAACAGGTACCACATAAACGCCTTTGTCATGTTTTCATATGCATGTGAATGGGGTATTTTCCAGTGGTAAAGTCTAAGACCACTGTTGTATCTCTTAAAAGTACATTGTGTACCTTATGAATCATTTGCATAAAGTTTGGTGTGCCACATACATTATCTTTTATGGTTGTCATAGTGACAGCACGGCTTTGATTGGCGGATGCACAATTTTGCTGCTGCTTCTCATTGGGCTGGTTACCATGACAACGCTTCAGTGGCTGAAGAAAGAGGAGATGCCCAGCAGAGTAAAGTCTTTACTCAACACTGTCCAGGGTTAGTTACTCACATACACCCTGATATAAAAACGTTCCTACTGGATCATTTATACGATCATCCTCTCCTGTACTGTTTCCACACTGTAAGATCTTTGACTGGTGGTATCACCAGACATGCTCAGTCCTGCTTCTAAACATCTGTCTTCCTGCCCAGAGGAACTTTTAAATGCTCAGGTGTTGCTCAGCTCTTTCAGCTTGGAAGACCTTGTATCTTTGTAAACTTTGTATCAGATCTCTTACGATTTCTTGATATTGACGAAGAGTGCATATTAAAACCTTTTACATTGATGTTGTAATCACATCTCTAATCACAAACTCTAGAGGAGATGAGTGTTAGTTGAGAAACAGTTGAGATTTGAAACACATCTCAGCTGTGATATATCTTGTATGGGAGCTGTCCTCTCTAATGACTCACGTTGTTGAGAAATTTGGGTTGCATTGCAGATTAGAGGTGTGTTGGAGATAAACTCTGCAGCTCTGCAGGTACATGACTAATCCCCCCCGATTAAGACAAATCTTAACAAGACAGAAAACAACAATTCAAGCTTTTGGATGGATTATAGAGTTCTTGAAGCATCCTTCCTCTGATTGGCTAAGAGGCACAGAGGACCTGTTTGCCCCGCCCTCCCCTGCCGTGTCACAACAGTGGACCTATCGAGACGGTAAACTGGTGAATTTACCTGTCAGTCTGCTGGTGGAGGGTGACATCATCTCTTTACGCCCCGGCAGTGAAGCACCCACTGAACTGAGGGGTATTCAGGTCAGAACCCACACAGTCACTTAAAGTTCACAGTTGATTAAATAGAGTTGTTTTTTCTGTGGTACATAAAAGATGTTTTGAGTAAAGTGAAAGCATACAGTGACCTACCAAATTATGAAAAAATTCACTTTATCTGTACAGTAAAACCCAGCTAACAGGGAACGTTCAAAAAACATTGTCTAACACTCTCTAAAAGTTCTGTAAAAGTTCAAATTAAAAACCGCTCTTGCAGTAACGATAGTATAACTTTTTGTTACATATCATATATATCAAAAACATTATTCTTAAGTTGTAGTGGAACATTCAGAAAATGTTACAGAATTTACAATGTTTGAATAACGTTCTTAGAAAGTTCCTAGAACCTTTTTAAAATAACATTAATGTTTTTGTTATCTAATGGGAACATAAGGGAAACATTCTTACAACCTAAAATTGGGAAGTAATTGTATGCATGTCATACAGCAGCTTTGTAGAGGGACAGATTTAAGGTTTTATACATACAGTTTGTCGCCTCTCAACATCTCACACTTGTACTAGTGGATTCATGGATTCATTTCCTTATTGTGTTATAATGTGACTTGAGTCAGATTTCCTCCTGACAGTGGGACCGTGGGGACCCAGTTTCAGTTCTGACTCTGTTCTGATGTTCTTGTTTTTTTCTGTCTTCTCTGATTGGACAGGAAGAGGAACACGTCATATTATCTCGCAGCGATGTGTTCAGTCACCTCTCCTCCCCCCCATCTCCATTGGACAGTGAAAGGCCCCGCCCACATCGGCTCCTCCAACCACAACTCTTCAGGGTTACGAAGACTCCAGCAGTTGAGGTGCTTCAGTAAGTCAACAGAAACCTCAAAACTGAGGCCCATGAGCTCATACTATTAAAAAAGAAATGCTTTCTAGAGAGGAAAGTATTGTTTTTCACAGCCCTTAACTGCAAACTTAACATCTTGGCAGATCTGAGCACATTCTGAGACAGTTTGTTGAAACTTCTTTCAACTCTTGGGGACACACCTGTGAAATGACTACAGTCTCTTTTTAAGTAGAAAAATCTGATGTCTGGCACAGTTTGTTCTGATTGTTAAGCCTTCTTATTGCTTTAGATTTTTAAGAGGTCTCTTTTCTTTTTTCCCATTTGTATGGGCTTGTTCATCTTAACTAAGAGAGAACAGGTTTTACTGTAGTTGACAATGTTGTTTTTGCGTTCCGGTAATGTTTAAGTGGTTCTTTATGTATAGACATCATCTTTAAATTGCAGCTCATTTGTTAGTCATAGAAGAGTGATCCAGGAAAACAGTCACAGTCACTGATTCATCTTATAACAGCATGACAGGACATCATCAGAGACAATGACAAATTATATCCACTGCACACCAGTATCCTCTTCAACAGCCCGCTGTGTAACTACAGCCTCAGGGCATTCACAAGAGCAGGGTTATAGAGTATGGCAGGAGTTTGGCATGTCATTTTATCTTTTTACAGGAGGTGTTTGGAACTGTCTCAGCACAGACCTGTATCTGTTCTGGACAATGAGCGTTTCACTGTACAGAGTTTGCTGGAGAGAGGCCCTGCACCGTTTGTCCTGGTGAGACTCCTGAAGGTCTTTTGAACCCGTGACCTGAATAGTAAATGTAACTGTTTATAAAAAAAAAAAGTGAAGGGTACAGACTCTCTGATCTTTGTTCTGTAGGTGATGCTTCTGGTTCTGAATCTGCTGCGGATTCTGTTCGGGGCTCCTGGTGTCGGACCGTGGGCTGTGACACTTCTGCAGCTACCAGTGAAAGATTTATAAACACACACATCCATAAATTTACTCACAAACACACACACACATCCACTTATACGCTCACTGACACACACATCCACTTATACACTTACAAACACACACGCATTCACATACACTCACACACACACACACACACACATCAACATGCACTCACGAACACATTTTTTTAAATAGCTAGATACAACAAATTCCTAGTAAAAACATGACAGTATTTGTTACCCCAGGTGAATGGGGTCTTGCCCCTGCTGCCCCTCACTTTTCCTCTGCTCTGGGTAGCAGTGGGCATGTACGGCGAGGCCCGTGTTCTCTTACAGACGGGCCCGCAGCCAGCAGACTGGTGGGTGAGTATGAGAAAGAGGAAACCACACCATTAGAATGGATGTATTGTTGGTTATGATTCTGGAATGTGAAAATAACTGAGCGTTTGATTAAACAGGAAATGTGGAAACTGACCTGCAAGAAATGTTACTCAGTGTTCTGGGGTCAGACCTCTGCGCTCTGTCACACTGCCAGTTTACTGCACAGTTTAGGATCTGTTACAGTAAGTTTATACATAATGTATCTACAGCACATATATAATGTATTTGTGTAATGTATAGTATCTACAGAGGCCTAAAAATATGCAAAGTAACTTGTATGAACATCACTGGATTAATTAATGCTAAACTTTTACCCAACTAACCAACCAGAAATTCTCCAAAGAGAGAGTTAATATTTATTTTTTATTTTAACCGTTATTGATTTATCATGTAACATCTCATAAACATTTTTTAAATACTCTGCTTGGATTGTGCTACAGTGCCTTTCTTTGAAATACATTCCACTTCATTTGACATTTTGTTATCTAGTACAATGAAATTCAAACATTTCTAGTGTCAGAATACTTTGGGGTCACTGTACACTGTATTTCTACAGTGTGTGATCTGATTGTACATTTGGTAGGAGGCCTCACATGTCCCTGTGCTGCACTAATACCATCTCACAGTTGGGGTGCGGTTGTGGAAATGTTACTCCATCTGTCTTAAAGTAACACAATACTGTAATAAGAGCTGTGAGTATGTACCAGAATGCATTGGTAACAGTATCAGTATGTGAGAGTGTCTATGAACAAACACAATGTGATCTGTGTGTACTTACAATTCTGAAAGCACAATTCTGACAACATTCTTGTAAATGTACTTAATATTACTTTAAGAACTGTAGAGGTCCTTCCCAGCTAACAGGGAGGGTTCTCAGAACATTGGCTAGCATTCTCTAAAAGTTCTTTCAAAGTTATCAAAAACATTCTTGCAGTAACGTTAGTAGAACTTGTTTAAAGTTATATATCATATATTTCAAAAAATGCTATGCTTAAGTTTGCAAAATTACAATTTTTAATAACATTCTTATAACCAAGCAATAATGTTAATACAACAATTAAGAAATGGGACATTTTGAACATTCCATTTTAACGTTTTTGTTACCTAATGGAAATTAGGGAAACGTTCTTATAACCTACATTTAATAGCTGGGTCACCTTGTGTGTCTGTGTTTGTGTGTTGCAGGTGTTATGTTGTGTTGATAAACAGGGCATTCTGTCTTGGCCCAGTCCAAACCCTGAAAAGATTCTGTTCTTCAGCAAATCCACTTCATCACAAGAGACGGACAGACAGAGACAAAAAGAGTTAAAGACAGAAAAAGAGGCCGGAGAGTTTGTCTTAAAAGACCCCAGCCAGGTAACAGACAAAACTGTGGCTGTCCTCAATAGTACACTTTCATGCTATTTTTGAAGTATGCTAATTTGCTGTATATATGAAATGCCCAGATGACTTACTACATTTGCCGAATGTGCATAATACAACACGGTGTGTAATATTCTATCCTACAATGTAATGCACTTGACTTTGCATCAGACTCAACCTTATTCAGACTACCAAGAATTAAGGCACTTTTACCACTAAAGTAAATGAAAAAATCAAAGATTAGAAAAGGTTAAAAGACTAACTCTTGATGTTAATGAATACTCTTTCTTCAGAAGTTCCGCTCACTCTGCAGTCTGGAGACATTGAGTTTGTCGGTGGGTCAGGCGCAGTGTGATGACACACGGGTGCAGTTTGATGACACTTGCTGGCAGCGCTACGCCCCCTCACTGCGACCTCTGGGATTGGCTGTGCAGCTGGTCCTCTGTGACCCTGGAGTCGCCACCCGTATGCTTCGCCTGTCTGACCACCTCACGCACGCTGCACTGGTGCACACTCGCCCGCCCTGTCAGCCTGTCCGCCCGCCCTGGGGCCTCTGCCACCTGCCGAGGATTCTGGGTAAGACCAGATAAGAGAAATTGTCTTATAATCTTCCAATGACACAGATTAACTTTTTACAGGATATCAACCTTGGTATTATCATATTCTTTAAAATAACTTGAAATACCTTGTAAAAATCATATTGTACGAGGATAGTAAATGTTTTTGCTTTATATTAAAGTAACATGGTAACATCATCTGATAACATCATTGTACAGTGGGAGTAGTTTGCTTCGAGGTTTTGATCTGACATTGGACATCAAGTGGAGATCAAAACTTGTCGCTGGATTTTGTGAGTTTGTGCCAATCGACAGATTAAACTGTGGTCAAGTTCAACTGACCACCAGTTCAGCAAAAGGACTGAAAAGTGTTTACCTCCCTTTTAAAGGTTGACAAGCCTATTTATATAATTATTCTTCATTACACATCATTTTATATGCATTTTGCATATACTGTTTTTTACCTGTCCTTGAACCAACACGAACAGATCTGCTACATACCAGTAAGAAACCACTAAGAGTGTCTTGTAAACTAAAAGTATTTTAATCCCCATCGCAAAATTCCAGCAACACTACATT
>JAZGTH010000088.1:1242500-1350000 GCA_036877525.1 Chromobotia macracanthus | reverse complement strand
CGCTTTCCTTGTTTTACTCAATGCCAGTATGTTACACTTTCTACACTCAGAAATATATATATAGGAAAAGAGTGAGAGAGATAGACAGATATATAAATTGATAGATAGATATAAAGCAAAAAATCCCTCTCCAACTTTCACACTAGAAACACAAAACAATAAAACACTGTTATTAAAAGTGTGATCTTGAATTTTAAAAGCTTCACTTCAGTATATACACATCACATTTTCACACTTTATAAAAAATACTAAAGAATAAATGCTATCAGTTCGCCTACAGACTGAAAATAGTCTGACATTGTGGTTTGTGTGTGTGTGTAAGCATGTACATCCATCAGTCATGTCCATCGCTCGGCTCCAATGTGGAAACAGAGTCCTCTGAGCAATCGCTGCTGGTGTGCTGTCATCTGCATTGTGTGAGTGACTTTATATTTTACATTATACACATTTATGAAGTTCATATACTCTACATGAACTGTAACATCAAAGCATAATGTGTCACCTGAAACATGAGGCTTGCTATACGCTATTAAATGTACACACACTATTTCACACATACTCTTCATTGTGTAATGGCACATTTGCCTTATTTTCACAAGTTGTAAAGTGTAAAGTTTACTGAGTGTAAAGTTTCCTCTTCTTGTCACAGGCCGGTTCTGAATGTTTCTTTTGCAATGGCGTCTCGTTTCCTGTGGCGGGACCCCGACCTCCACCACACCTTCCACATCTCTGATGTTCCCATGGTAACATGGGTGTTAGGAGTCCTGTGGCTGATTCCACTCGTCTTCATCAATGAGGGCATCAAACTGCACGAGATCCGGTAATTCATTTAAATACAACAACAGAATTTTCAGGAAAACACTCTATTATCATTTATATTATTCATAAATAATATGTCATTGCCAAAGTGTGAAAATATCCAGTTTGAACTTGTAACTTGTTACTGCTTGTACCTAGAGCGACTTACTGTTCATTCAGGGTATATATTTTATCACATAATCAAGCAAATCTTGTTGTGTATTGTGCATATTAAATGTTTGTGGATTTGTGTGTGTTTGCTGCAGGATGAGGGTGAGGTACCAGAAACGACAAAAGCTGCAATTTGACACCAAACTCGGCATGAATTCTCCTTTTTAACAAGTCAGCTGTATCTAATAAATCTAAATAACCATCTAATAAAAGTCATGCAGATAAATGTGTACTCATATGCACACTGTGTATTACACCTGGAGTTTCCATTAACAGTGTAAGAGATACTTGGCCAGGCACTTTTCACCAGCAGGATTTGGTACAGTTTGTCTGTGATGTACCATGCGTCTGTTATATTTTATATGCTGGCCCAAGTGGAGAGAGCCCAGCCTTATGTCTAATTCTGTTGTGCAGATGCAGCTAAAGCCCCAAGCGGACTGGAGTCTGAGGATTTTATCTAAAACATTTTTCACACACAGGGCAAAAGTAATAGTTGACTTATTTAAATGCTGCCATATTCAAACGAATGAAATGAACATGCTGATCCTGTGTGAACATTTATGTGCTCGAGGTGGCAGCACTGCGTAGAGACAAAAAGATGCCCAGAGCATCAGAAGCTGGAGTCAGACATTAACCAGAACTACTCAAATCCCACAGAAAGAGACCAAAAATATCTAAAAACTGTAGGCAAAAGATTTATTTATCTGTTCTCATTTATTTCTCTGTGTCTTTAACATCAGAAACATTTTATTACGCTTTATTTTAGGGATCTCTGTGTTAGTGTAGGCTTGAAGTTTAATAAATGAATGGATGGCAGACTGTGTGTTTATATGTGTTCTTTAAAAATCAGTTCCAGTGGGGGAAATATTTCCACAAATCAAACATTTTCTCACACTGATTTGCAACTTGTGTAGTAGCCTAACATCTTAGCAATCTCTGAATGGTCTAAAAAATGTTTCAAAAATCTAAAATCATATATATAATATATATTAATATAATATATATGTGTGTGTGTGTGTGTGTGTGTACTCATTGAACAAAGACCTCAATGATGTCTAATTGCATATGAAAGGAAGTGGCATGTGATTATAATAAAAGATGAAGATATACTTCAAGCTTCTGAGTGAAGTACCGTAAGTGTGACTGGTCTTTGTGATCATGGCTGGGCTTCAGCTGCTTGCCTTTGGATCCAGGAGGTTCTTCAAGGTGAGGTGAAGTTCCATCTTGTGGTCATTGAACCTCGTTCTGACCTACAAACACTAAACTTTACGATTTTAACCCTATTTGTGGAAAATGACACCCATCAGATTTGGCCAGGAAGCATTTTATGACAAACTTAAATAAGATTTTAGTTTACTAATGTTCCCAGTGTGTTCAAACCGATAACCAATGAAAATGTTGCTTAACTTCTGTGCAACTTCTGGACTTTATCTTTAAGCGTGAACTGTGTACTCATACATACCTGTTTATTGTACCTGTTTCCTAACATCATTTTTTAAAAGCTCATATGGCTTCAAGATTTCTGCAAAATTCATGACTGTGTACATAATAAATGGGATTGACTGAAATGTGTGCTACAGTGTAAAAATCTGCTGAAATATGTTTTGTGTATAATGGCTATAATGGCTTAAACTGTTTCATTTCAACAGAGAAAATTTCCTTTCTTTAACACCTTTAAACATTTGTAAATTATGGTACAGAATGGCGTCAGGTTTATTTTTTCTTCTTAGTTTATTCAGGACCTTGTTATATGTCTTTCCAAGAACTTTGATAATCATTTTAACTTCTGCCTTTAACAAGTTATAACATCAACTTTTTACTGCGAATTTAAGTGTCATTTTTGCATAACGTGATTAGACTTAATGAGAGCACACACATCCTCCACACTTTCACACACATGCACACATGCACTCTCTCACACACACTCTCATACACACGCACACGTATGCTTGTTAAAGTAAATAATCTGTCTGGAACAATCTCACTTATCATCCAGAACATCTTCTCCAAGAATCCATTAACAAACAGCCACACAGACTGAGACAAAACTGAGACACAACAGAGACATGCTTATTTTCCCACAATATCTCTCCCTGTAAAGTGACAACATCATGTGCTTTAAAACACAAACGTGCAGATTCTCTTAAGAGAAGCAGATTTTGACACAAATGACATGGATGGAACTGAATGTTAACTCTGATCTGATAAACACTGATATGACATTATGAAACAAGAAACTGCTCATTTAGAAAATATAAGCCCTATAATCATTTTGTCTTTGTTAAACTGAGAGGGCACGAAGTAATCTTTTCATTGGATAAACATTTTTCCCTTAAAAAAAAAGAAATAGACAAATATGTTTAAACAACTTCAGCATGAGATTTCAGTCATACTGATGGTCTAATAAAAGCTCATTTTTACATAAGCTTTTCATTTTTCCAACCTGTCGAGGTCACATGACCAGCTGAATATTTTATTTTGTTAAACGCTCAAAACCTGTCACTTTCATTTGCAGAATAAATTAATCATGAAATTTTCAACTGGCATTGAAGATTTGTTTTTGCGTGATGCCGCATCCACCCTGTATGTGTAACTATACATTTTAAAACGACTGTTTTACTAGCTAGACAAACATAAATAAAAAATTTTGAATAGTAACTTTAAATAGTAATTAATTAATAAATATTACTAAATACACAGTGCATGGTGATGTTGACAGTTATTTTATCCTTACAGTAAAACTTTTGGGTACGTAACAATCAATCAGTGGCTCAAAACACCCACATTTGCTCATGGTGAGGTGACTGCATTATCATTCAGTTCTGTTACAGTGCACACTACAGAGGTGAACAGTATCTCCTCTCCACCCCACTGCTGTAGCTGTACATAAGATGCAGTACATTTAGCTAACATACACAGCAGTCTATACCCTGTCCTTCAACTCGCTTATGTTCCATCCCTTCTGATTGGCTGTAGATTAAAACGCAGGTGGGACCTTGTAGTCAGGGGGGCGGGTCTCCACGGTTTCGATGAGTGGGGAACTCTGGTATGCGTTGACAGGAATTTTGGTCTGACCAATCATGTCGTTGGAGGGGCACGACTGCTTAGGGGCCTGACTGCCCACATGTTTGGTGGTAAACAGGCTCATGTCAGTACCGAGCAGAAACCTCTGAACAGCAAAAGCAGTGAGGGCCGCCTAGTGAGGACAACCAGGATTAGCCAGGTTAACATGTTAGAGAGAAAACAATTGGGTGTAAGTATCAGCTAAAGTAGTTGGAATGCTTGAGTTAACCAAGTTAATGATTTTGAAATAAAAATATTACAAACAAGAATGATTTCTGACTGAACAAGTAGATTGTAAATGATCATTTTTTTATGTATGAAAATCCTGTATGTTCGTCTAGCTAACACTTATAATGTGTCTTAACATTCTATATTCATTCAGTAAAGTATAACTATAAACAATAGACAGTAATAATTCTTAATGTGAGATAACTTTGGAATCGTTGGTGTTTTTTGTATCAAAGGTTAATTTTAGAGAAGAATTAATATACCAACATTTATGACACATTATTCTGGTGTTTATGAGACTTTTGTTTTTGTGTTCGTACAGTGCCAACTGCATGCAAATCTACACCAGACCAGACCAGCAGTTTAGAGTTCACTTGATAGTAGTAAAGGAAATCTATACTACAAAGAGGCTGTTTGACACAAGCGTCTGTTTTTAAACCTGTGCACTGCTGGTGGACACGGTTATCCTAAAACAGCCTGATGTCAAAACTGAATGTAATTCTGATCATGTGTGTGTGTGTGTATGTGTGTGTGTGTACGACACTGTGTTGTCTTACCCAGGTAAGAATAGAAAAGAAGGAGAAGGCGATAGCTGCCCGCGCCGCGTCTGATGCCTGCTCCAGCGGTAACTCCTGAGGGGACGTACGGCTCCACTGATTAGCCAGAAAACAGAATCCTACAAACCACAGAAATGTCCAGAATCCTGAGAGGAGAGACAGAGAAACTTTAGAAAGAACTTTTCAATGCAATTATAAGTCACAGTGTTTACATTTCCTTGCATTACCTAACAAGTGGCTAAATACTTTTTGAGGCCACTTTCAAGACAAAATAATAAAATTACTGCACTCTACCAACTCAGGGGGCAAAGATCCATAAAGACTTTTACAAAGATCCACACTCCTTTTGTTAATTTTTCATAATGCGATAAAACACATAAAAAGCTTGCTTTGGCTACGTTTCACTTTCATATACCTTAACCTGTGGGACATTAACCAATCTGTGCTTATTTTTTGTTCAATCACATGCTACATCGTTATCATATGCAAATACACTGAAAAATTAATCAACCATTAACAAATTGAGCAATTAGTTTACAGAAATAAACTGTACAGCCACTTTATAACTGAAGTCCTTTTATGTTTAAAACCATTTACTGCATTCACACTAACTGTAGAGTTCTCGCTCAATTGTGAAATGATGAATGTGACACCTCCCTGAGTCATGTAGCAACATAAACATGAACAGTGACAGCAGAACTGAATGAATAAAGAACATATTGAAACAGCAGCAGGAAGTGAGTATCAGACCTCATAAGACGTATATAAAATAAAATTCACTCACCATCTGCATCAGAGTAAATCAGTTATCTTGCTTCTTTAAACCACCTGATTTGTGGCCAACTATTTGGGTTGGATAGAAATGCTGTGTGTGTGTGTGTGTGTGTGTGTGTGTGTGTGTGTGTGTGTGTGTGTGTGTGTGTGTGTGTGTGTGTGTGTGTGCGAGATCCTGGCGTTTACTTCATTATGTCCCCTCAAGTATAGTAATACCAGTAAATGTTGACCTTGTGGGAAAAGTTTTCTGTGAAGGTTTGGGGTAGTGTTAGTGTATGGGGATAGAATAAACAGTCTGTACAGTATGAAAACCATTGCTACAACCAAAACCATTACTGTCCCCATAAAACATGAAAACATGGGTGTGTATGTGGATTACCTGAAAAGCCCATCTCCAACAGCACGGCTCTCTTTCTGTCTTTAACACTGCTGATCTGGGGGATGTAGGCATCCAGGGCCAGGAAGAAGATACTGGCTAGAAAAGCTAGGATTCCTATAGTGATGCCGTAGTTACAGGCGTCCGGATTCTTGTTAAAGACACAGTGCAGTCGCTCGCTGCCCATGTTCACATAACCCTCGTTTATTATTGATGCAAAGACCACCATGGAGAAGATCTGCAGAGCAAGAAGAACACAAAGACATGAGTTACAGTCCCTTACCGTAAAAGAAAACAAAACATGGTGAAGTAATTATTTGCTTTCTCTTAGAAAAGCATTCTGGTCTTGTCTTCTACATTTTACTGTATGTGGGCCCTTATTACTCTTCACTGATGTAATGATACACATTTCCAAGCAGTGTAAAGCAATCTCACACACATCACATCACACGGTCGTCATAGAAACAGTTACAGCCACTGTGATTACTGGTTGGCTGAATAAAGCATCTGTTGTAAAACAAGTCTCTGTGTTTTTATAAACGGGTTTGTCATTCTTTACGTTTATACATTTGTTTCTAGTCCATCAATAAGTTTAGATTCACTGTGATACTGTGGGTCGTCATCACAAAAGTTCACCATGATCATCATGGCCAACATTGTTACTGTGGTTAGTTTACTAAGATAAAATAAAAACACATTTTAACACATTACAGTGAGAGATCCAGAATTATTTGTTTTGTATTATTATTATTTTACAGTAATATAAACACATTTAGTAGCCTGTATTAACTAATATTGTACAGTATAATATGGAATTGATTTTAATCAATGAAACGAGCGTGCACACGCATTGCTTGCGTCATCACCACAGCAACACATGACGTGTCAGTGCGCCGCTAGAAGACCGCTACTATAATAATAATAACCTCAAATACAGAATCACAGACGTCCTTAAAAAGAATACAAATAAATCGATAACATGTATATAAACATATATATGAATGATGTAAAACATATCCATCAAAATCGTCAAAATAATGTTCCACCATTCATTAGGAATCACTCATATGGCGAGTCATAATTCTGTCAGTCATAAATGATGAAAGGCTGCTGCTCTCACCCAGGCCAGCACTCTGAGGACAGTCTGCGGCTGTTTCACGAATGCGACGGGATCGAAGGCCGAACCGGCTCGGCCCGCTCCGAACGAGCCCGCTCCATCCATCCTGTCAGCGGTGTGCGCGCTGCCGCGGCCCGGATCATCCGCGGAAGAGGGAGGAGGAGCGCGTTCACGAGCGTGCCCAGGAGCGCGCGCGCGCCCGTTGCGGACAGTCAGGCGCCGCATATCGCGTGATTAAATCAGTATTTAAACTGTATTTAAATGAATATGGTTTTTTAATTATGTATGTATATAAACATGTATATAAACGTTTAATATCGGGATGTTCTGAAAGGCTCTCTGAACTTTATTTATCGCTGAATAGTTTAATTGAGTGACGTCACATTTCGCGTCACTCAGCCGCACTTTCTTCAGTTCTGCTTAGTAAACCGACCAATCAGGATCAGGACATTTTAATGACGCAACTTGACGCTTCCGTCCGAAAAAGCAGGTACATGTTAAGAAAACGGCGAAATGAAGTTACTGTTCCTCAACATAAAACCACAGTTATTACAGAGAGGATCTCAGCTTTCAGTGTGATTGAAGTGCCTGCTGCTGGTTAACGGACACGGCTCAGTTTCTCATGTTTAGCCAGATGAACTCAAAGAATGAGGATGAGTTTCTCCACATACTCCAGGTGAGGATATGCGGGATGACGTCAGCAATACCTGCATGGATTTATCTATGAATGTTTGTATTGGTCAGTCAATACCATGTTTATAGATGTACAGTGGTATTATTTGGAAATATCTTAGGGTGTCAGGTAAACACTATGATTTATGTTCATCACTGACTACACTGTATATGAAAATAACATGGTGTTGCTTTCTGATAACCTCGCTGTACTGTGATAAAGATACAGTACTGTATTATAGTGAGCTGAAAGTGTTTTATATTAATACTATACACATGTGATATCAGTGGAGCGTTATACATAAGAAGCAAACATTTTGATTTTTTCCTACAAATGTTAAATTAAAATAAGTTGACAGAGGATGTGAGTGTAGACTGGTGTGATCTCTAGAACAGTTCTGCGAAAATGAGATGAACTGAAACCGTTTTAAATAGTATCGAGGTGTATGTACTGTATTTAGTATGAAAGATCTGCTTTTCATAAATGATGATACAAATGTGGCTGATATAAATCCTGAAATATGATTAATGCATGCACTATAATCCTAAATTTTTTTATTGATGTTTATCATTTACAAGAAAATGTGTTAAAGGGATAATCCATCCCAGAACGTCTTGGCGGATATTTTAGTCTTTATTCATCTTTAAGATCAAAATCATTATCCTACTGTAGCGTTCCTATGGCCTGTCATCTCTCTTAAAACATGTGGTGGCAGTGTAACATACTGAAAAGTAACTGAATATAGAGTGTTCTGGATTCTCTCAGGATTCCCAGTGAATTTGATTTCATATTCTCAGAGGAACATTTTGTTGCTCAGAGAATGATCACTAAATACAAACTTTGTCTCATGTGATTCACCTAAAATTCTTATAAGAAAATAAAACAAACACAACTGAAAATGTGGTGCATGACTTTGAGTCTTAGAAAGAATGATTTGAGCTAGTGTTGGAAAATGATTTGAGCTAGTGCCGGAATATGATTTGAGCTAGTGCCGGAATATGATTTGAGCTAGTGCCGGAATATGATTTGAGCTAGTGCCGGAATATGATTTGAGCTAGTGCCGGAATATGATTTGAGCTAGTGTTGGAAAATGATTTGAGCTAGTGCCGGAATATGATTTGAGCTAGTGCCGGAATATGATTTGAGCTAGTGCCGGAATATGATTTGAGCTAGTGCCGGAATATGATTTGAGCTAGTGCCGGAATATGATTTGGGCTAGTGTTGGAATATGATTTGGGCTAGTGTTGGAATATGATTTGAGCTAGTGTTGGAATATGATTTGGGCTAGTGTTGGAATATGATTTGAGCTAGTGTTGGAATATGAACTGGGCTAGTGTTGGAATATGATTTGGGCTAGTGTTGGAATATGAACTGGGCTAGTGTTGGAATATGAACTGGGCTAGTGTTGGAATATAAACTGGGCTAGCGTTGGAATATGATTTGAGCTAGCGTTCGAATATGATTTGAGCTAGCGTTCGAATATGATTTGAGCTACTGCCGGAATATGATTTGGGCTAGTGTTGGAATATGATTTGGGCTAGTGTTGGAATATGAACTGGGCTAGTGTTGGAATATGATTTGGGCTAGTGTTGGAATATGGTTTGGGCTAGTGTTGGAATATGGTTTGGGCTAGTGTTGGAATGTTGTTTGGGCTAGTGTTGGAATATGATTTGGGCTAGTGTTGGAATATGAACTGGGCTAGTGTTGGAATATGATTTGGGCTAGTGTTGGAATATGATTTGGGCTAGTGTTGGAATATGAACTGGGCTAGTGTTGGAATATGATTTGGGCTAGTGTTGGAATATGGTTTGGGCTAGTGTTGGAATGTTGTTTGGGCTAGTGTTGGAATGTTGTTTGGGCTAGTGTTGGAATATGAACTGGGCTAGTGTTGGAATATGATTTGGGCTAGTGTTGGAATATGGTTTGGGCTAGTGTTGGAATGTTGTTTGGGCTATGATTTTTTGAATATGGTTTGGGCCATAATTTTTTGAATGTGGTTTGGCTATAATATTTGAATATGGTTTGGGCTAGCGTTCGAATATGATTTGAGCTAGCGTTGGAATATGAATTGGGCTAGTATTGGAATATGATCTGAGCTAGGACGAACAACATCTTGCTTATGGGAAGTTATTTTGATATTGTACATTTTAGTTAACATCTTTATTATTCTAAGTTATAAAACAAATAATTCTGATTCCTAATTTCTGATTGTATGAGACCGGTTAATCAATATAAATGTAAGTACCCATGTTGGTTAGAAACCTAAAACAGTCCACAGTTATGAAACTAAACTATATTACTTGGCAGGCAAAATGTTTATGCAGATGATAATTATTTTTAATAACCTGAACCACGTATGGTATTAAATCCTTGTAAATCATTGTCTCTAGTGACTTATTGTCACCTTTAATGTTTATACTTAATTTAAACTTTATACTAAATTAAGCTTTGTACTTATACTATATACTAAAAACTGGTTCAGTGTATTAGCATTTTCCTATGTATGCATGTCAGAAGCACACTTTCTGACTTAAAGTTGTAATTCTCTGGAATTGGATCGAATTTTTCAACCTCAAATTCAACCTCAGCTTCAGAATATTTTGGTTGACATGGAGTTGACACTGTCTTGCATTTATCCTGAATTAAACATCTCTCTGTCTTTCATACGTCAATGGCTCACCAGGGTCAAACTCTAGACCGTTGGAAGGTTTCTGTAGTTTTCATGGTCTCACTCACGAGAGACACACATATACGCTACTGAGACAATTAGCATTAGTCACCATTGCTCTTACTTCAATTGGGAAAGAAGCCACTACATTTTTAATCACTGAAATTAGAGTGTGTTAGGTTGGAGGTCAGCTTTGAAGTAGATCTTAGATGGCAGGTAACAGCAGTTCTTGGCTCTGACCTGGTCACTTCTATGGTTACAGCCCTGCGTCAATATTTTTAATTACTTCTGTACGAGTGCTCCAGTGACACTTTGATTGTCAGTTAACAGGCCGTTATATTTGTGTATCAGTACACTGAATTATCGCCAAATTTAGGAATGTAATCGTAACTGACAGAAATGGATCTGGTCTAAAATAGATATCATAATAGCTTTCAAGTAAATCAAAAAAAGTACCATGGTATTACTGTGTGTTTAGACATAGTACTGTGGTATTGAGTGTACAGTGGTATTGAAACCCATATTCCCCTATATGTGTATCTATAAAACATACCGTTTTTTACTATATATATATATATATATACCTACCAACATCACCGATGTCATGGTGTCACTAGATACAAAATGGATCATTAGATAAATGATGCTGAAATCATCAGCAATGTATTCTTTTCAGAAAGAAATCGCTTTATATTGCTAGGTTACAAGTATGGTAATGGGATCAGGTTTGAAAAAATGTACCATAGTCAAAGTTGTTGTATAGTATGTAAGAAACCATTGTTACAGTTAATTCAGTTTCATAATTGTGTGTGTGTGTGTGTGTGTGTGTGTGTGTGTGTGTGTGTGTGGTAACAGGCCTCTACGTTTACATTATTGATGCTGGAATGAGACCCAAGCTTAAGTTACACCAAGGCAAGTAGAGCTGACAAATTAAGGTTCCTTATACAGCGCTGCATCAGAACTAAAGCCCTGACACACACCTTCTCACTCACACAGAGATACAGCTCTTGTCTAAGTCACTAATGGAAGGGATATCACAGTTGGCGACTGTGCTGAAATGGTTTGTTAGTTTATTCCTCGTACTTTGTTGAGAAGTGTGGAAGTGTGCTTCTCTCTCTTGATGAGAAACAGAGGAATAGAAGAGGAGTCTGTGGGTGAGTGTAAGGTTAAAGAAACATACAGAGACACCTGAACAGAGGATCTTTATCTGAGAGCATCTACCAGAGGCAACCTGCTTATAGACTTTCTCTGGTGTTGTGGTGAGTGGAACCATGTGGACAGAGATTTATACACTCTCACTGTAGAATTCATCTTTCACAGTATTGTGAAGAGACAAGGGAGCTCACCCACAGGTAACTAAATGTTTCTTTTGCCTATTTTATGCGTTCTGATGTAGAACTTGGAAAAGTTTGCTTATTCTTTCATTTGTTTATACAATTGGCCGTGTTTTTGAATAGATACCTTTGCATTTTGTGACATTTTTGTCATTGAGATTCTGTTAGTTTATTTTTATGTTTGTTTGTCTTTTGGCAGAGACGTGGTAGACTGGCATGGTAGAAGGATAAAATGCCAGCCAAGAAAGGTGACTCAAAATCAGCAGCCAAGAAGGGAGGAAAACCAGAGCCAGAAAAGAGCAAGCCAAAGGAGGAAGAAAAGAAGGGGAAAGATGACAAGAAAGCTGGAAAAGATGATAAGAAGGGAGGAAAGGATGATAAGAAGAAAGGAAAGGAAGAACCACCCAAGAGTAAAGGAAAAGATGATGGAAAAAAGGGAAAAGATAAAGGAAAAGGAAAAAAAGAGGTTATTGAATCTGAGGGTTCTGATGCTGAGCTAATTGAAGAAGACTTGAGTGATGAGGAAGATGAGGATGAAGAGTCAGATGGAGGCAAGAGAAAGCGTGGTGGTGGAAAAGATGCGAAAGGGAAAACTGCAAAAGGAAAGTCCAAATCTAGACAGCCTGAATCGGATGAGGATGAGGATGACGAAGAGGAAGATGAGGATGAAGAAGATGAGGATGAGGAAAGTGAAGAGGAGGACAGGAAAGGCAAGAAGAAATCAAAAGATCCTCCTAAATCAAAGTCTAAAACCGAGGACGATGCAAAGAAGAAGAAAGCCAAGAAGAAAGACGCGGCTCCACCTGAGCCACCACCTGAGGAGAAAATCAAAAGAGGTCTAAAAAACACTTCAAAACTCTTCATGCGATTCTCTGGATTTAAGAGGAAGAAATCAAAGAAGCGACTTAAAAGCACATCCAGGCTGTTTCTTGGACTTGGCAAAAGAAAAAGTCGTTTAGTTAGAAAGAAAAGAAGGAAATCTCTTCTGAGAAATGCTCCAAGATTCATGATGCGTTTCAAAAACAGCAAGAAGAAGAAAAAAGAGAAAGAAAAGGAAAAAAAATGCAGAGACAGGCCCAAAGCCAACTTACATGCTTATTAAATTAGGGGGCAATTCTAAACCAGCAGAGAAGAAAACTGGGTTTTTTAAAGGGCTTTTTGGGAAAAAGAATGCAGGAGATGGATCTGGCTTTAAAACCAGAGGGCAATTATTAGGTAAGATTGCTGGGGCAACAAACTGGCTTACCAAGAGGTTCCTCTCAATAAAGGGGCGTCAGAGTGCACGTAGACGAGACAATGATGGCTGGGGTCAATCAAACAACAAAAAATATCAGTTTTCTGCGGGCAGTCACCAAGCTAGCATCCGGGCACCTCCAGGATATCACAATTATGGATACGAGCATGACACTGGAGGATATGATTATGATAACCAGAGCAGAATGGGGAAGGGTGCATTCCACAGGCAGTCAATACAGAGACACTCAAACATGTATGGTGAACAGTATGCCTCCATGCAGAGACATTCTTCATTTCCACAGCAATATGGTCAATATGAGGAAACAAATAACTATTATGACATGGCATCTCATGATCAAGACTATTATGACATGGAGGATGGGTACTATGACCCAAACATAATTATGCATGGTGGAGGTGAATATTATGATGATGGTATGGACTACAGTGACCCGTATGCTGCACAGGAGCAGATGGGCCATTACCCAGAACAAATGGGCTACTATGGTCAACAGCATCCGTTGGATCCTTATTTAAATGATGGCATGGAGTACTACAATGATAGTCAGTATCTAATGGGAAACAGCTATGATCAGTATGGGAATGAAATGGAAATGGCTCAGTTTGGATATTATGATGACCTTCAAGACTTCTATGGTGACCCGTATGAAATGGAGATGGCAGGTGATCCATATATGGATACATATGGGGATTATGAGGATCCTTATTTTCAGGACTATCAGGTAAATTACAGTGAAGCAGATGTTGATCCATATCTGCAGTCATCCTACAATACGTATCAACCATATAGTTATCCAATGCAAGACATTATGGAGGGTGAAGAAGGACTGTATGGTAATAAGTATGGCAATTTTTCTAGGGAGCATATGCCCCTTCATGGTGATACGGAGTTCAGAGTCCCAAGACCCCAAGTTAAGCTTTTTGGTAAGGAAAGGATTGATGTTGAGTTTCCTCCATTGCCTCCACAACATGATTTTGAGGAAATGTCAGATATACAGTATGAAAATCATCCATATATTCCTGGACCCTTTATGGATGGTGGTTTTTCACAGGCGGTTCATCCTCAAGAAATGTCTTATCCTCAAGAAATGTCTTATCCTCAAGAAATGTCTTATCCTCAAGAAATGTTTCATCCTCAGGAAATGTTTCATCCTCAGGAAATGTTTCATCCTCAGGAAATGTTTCATCCCACACTGCCTCAAGTGCCCACACCAACAGCCATGCTAATTAAGCAAGCAAATAATACTCAGGGATTTGGCGCCCAACATATGCCACATATGACTCAAACTGGAGCATTTCCACCATCGCCAACACCAAGCAGAAGGTCTGTAGCAGGAATAGCTTCCCCTTTGCATAAACCTTTGGCATCCATGGCACCTATGGCAAGTTTTGGAGAACCAGTAATGGATGTTAGACGCTCCCCTGTGCCTTTACGTAGACCAAGCCCCCATGCCTCTCCACAGCTCACAATGCATCCTGCTGGTGCACTTCCTTTGAGAAGAGCCCCATCCCCACAGCCCTCCATCCGTGGCATTGGAGGTGTGGAAGCACCTTTATCCCCCCGACTAACCAGAGGGATGTCCTCTTCAATAAGTAATGTTCAGCATCCTCTATCTCCACGTGGACGCAGAATGAGCCCTTCTGTTTCTCCTGTGCTTTCTAGACATGTGCAGCCTCAGTCTCCATTCAGAGATGCTCCACCTGTTTCTCCCACAGTCCCTAGACGTTTGCAACCTCAAGCATCCTTTAGAGAGGCACCACCATCTCCCCAGCCTGTGCCTGGCAGTATGCCCTCACGAGCACCATCTTTCCGTACTAGTCCACAAGTGTCCCCTAATGCATCTTTTCGAAGGAGGAGCCCTCCACAATCCCCCCATGCGTCTTTTCGGAGAAGAAGCCCACCACAATCCCCACGTACCTCAGTTAGAAGACCCAGTCCAGCTTCCTCCCCTTCACAAGTTCATCGACCATTTGGTGCTAAGAAGTTTCAAGCCTCTTCATCACCTCCTAGGCGCATGAGTCCTCCATCTTCCCCTCAGATGGGTATGCGGCCCATGACCAATGTTCAGCAGAGAAATCTCCATAGACCACAGTCCCCATTAATGGCTCAAAGAGCATCACCTACTCCCTCCCAGAGAAGTTTTACTATGGAACCAGAATCCCAGCAACCACCAATGGAACATCGATCCCCCTCTCCTACCCTGTCTCGCAGGTCCACTCGCCTTATGAAGGATTCTCCACCTTTTGGGGCCCATGGTGGTCGACTGCGAGGAAGGGGTCGTCCAAACATTCCCATGGGAGCTGTGAAACCGTATCGTGGTAGAGGGAGTCATACAGGAACTCCAACACAAAATGTGCGTCCATTTAGAACGTCCATACGTAGTAACAGGTCCATAGTAGCACAGGACTTCACAGCCTCCCAACAACTTTCAGGTCAACACATTGGAATGGGCATGGGAAAACAAAGGCATTTCAGTCCTCCAGGGGCACCCGTTTCTATGAGAAACCCACAGAGACCCATTGGTCGTGGCCGCCCACTCATCAATCTCTCAAGACAATCTTTGAGGCGAGCACCTGGCATGATGCCCCCTTCACCACAGTCTTCTCACAAACACATGCCTCCTCCATCACCTCAGCCTTCGATTAGACATCTCTCTAGACCTTCATCTCCTCATCCATCTCTTAAACATGGCTCCCCATTACCATTGCGTCCCACTTACCCAAGGGCTCCACCCACCTCTGTTCTGTCTGATCCATTGCAAAACCCTCAGATATATGATGTTTCATTTCCAACTCATTTGCCAGAGCCAATCCCTGTTGACTTTGATCGGGTTAGTGGTGTCCCTCAGTCACTAGTGCTTACAAGTGCTCTCCAGAACCAAAGTGTTCGTAATGCCTCATATGCCTCACCCTTCCAACAGCCCATGTCACCTTATGCTCCTGAGGCTATCAATGTTCAACAGGTTCCTGGTCAACCACCTTCACCAGTTTCCCCCCATGCCCTGCAAAGCCCTAGTTTAATGAGTGCTACACCTGTCTCCCAACTGCAACCAGTACCATCACCATATGATCCTGGAATGACATCTCCACTTCTGTCAAATGCCCTACAAAATCCTCAACTTCAACAGGCTTCTTACACATCACCATTGCAAAGACCAGGCTCACCCTATGCTCCTGAAGTGGCACAAATTAGTGCAATCCCTGATCAACCGTCCTTTTCTGCCCCATATGTTCATGAAATGGAAGCATTTGAACAAATTTCAGGTCAGCCAGCTTCACCTTTGCTGTCCAATGCAATTCACAATCCACAGCTTCGCAATGCAACATACAGATCATCCCTTCAAAGACCACATTCAGCCTATACCCAAGTAGTGGCAGGCTATGATTTTACTGAAGAGCAAGTTCCAGGTCCCCTTCTCTCCAGTGCTCTTCAAAATCCAAATGTGCGCAATGCTTCTTATAGAACACATTTACGTCGTAGGGGATCCCGTGCTCCCCCTGGCTATGGTCCAAGGGGATCTCCAGTTCTTTCAACAGCTTTACAGAATCAAAACATACGAAAAGCATCATACCGAACTCCTGTTCAGGGAATGGTCTCACCTTATGCACCTGTTCCAGGCTATGGGCAGGACCCTAGGAAGTCTCCTATTCTGTCTCATGCATTACACAACCCTCAAATCCGTGATGCCACTTACCAGCTGCCTGATGGAACGTTGGTTTATGGTAATCAGGTATTAGGTATGGATCCACGACAGCAACAGGCTTTGTCACCAAACCTTTCAAATGCTTTGCAGAACCGAAACATAAGAAATGCCTCTTATAGGCTTCCAGATGGAACAATAGTATACCCAGACTCTTATCTAAAACAGCCATCATCTCCAAACTTGTCCAATGCTTTGCAGAATCCAAATCTGCGGAATGCAACTTACCGACTTCCAGATGGAACTATTGTTACTGCTGGACAGCGTCAAACCTCACCTAACCTATCACATGCACTTCAGAATGAGAACATTAGAAAGGCATCATACAGACTGCCAGATGGGACAATAATAATGACTGATCAGCCAGTAGAACCGACATCACCAAATCTAGCCAATGCACTCCAAAACCCAAACCTTCGAAATGCAACTTACAGATTGCCTGATGGGACAATATTAATGGCTGATCAGCCAGTAGAACCAACATCACCAAATCTAGCCAATGCACTCCAAAACCCAAACCTTCGAAATGCAACTTATAGATTGCCAGATGGCACATTAATAACACCAGACTATGGGCAGTCCAAACCAACCTCACCCAGTTTAGCAAATGCACTTCAGAACCAACAAATGAGAAATGCCAGTTATACTTTACCTGATGGGTCAATTATAACTGCACCAGGTTACAATGAAGTTAGATCTCCTAATCTGGCAAGCGCTCTGCAGAATCAGAATATTCGCAATGCTACCTACAGGTTACCTGATGGTTCTATAATAAGTGCTGATGCAAGTTACAAGCCTGCAAACCCAACTCTGCTCTCTGCTCTAAGAAATGAGGATATGAAAAATGTTTCCTATAGGCTTCCAGATGGATCAGTAATTTCACAAGCTCTATACAAACCAAGCAGTCCAAACATTGCAAATGCTTTGCAAAATCAAAACCTTCGCAAGGCTACTTACCAGCTGCCAGATGGATCTATTATATCAGCAGATCCTCGAAGGCATATAACTAGTCCAAATCTGTCACAGGCACTTCTAAATCAAAATCTTCGCAAGGCTACATACCGATTACCTGATGGGTCAGTCCTTACTCAAGGGTTTGCTGTCCCCACTACGCCATATTTAATGGATGCTCTAAACAATCCTAACTTAAAGAAAGCTTCTTACCAGCTCCCTACTGCACTCTCCACACATATGTCTGGACAGGTGGTTATTGGACCAGATGGCCATTATGTTGTGATTCCACCACAGCGGAAAGGTCCTGGAGGTCCGGAAGAGCACTGGGCCCAGAATGCCAGGGATGGACAAACTGCAGAGGATGTATGGGCTTCAGAAAGGGTCTTGCCCCATGATACAGTACAGAACCTTATTAAATGGTCTATGTACCGTGATGAGAAAATGATGGATTTTCTTACCCCTCCGCCCACTGGTTATAAACCAGGGGAGACAGAGCTGCAGTGGATACCAGATCGTGAAGGGGAGCCAAAAGGCCGGTGGTATGACAAGGTAAATCACCTTAGGCATAATCTTTTCAATACTATAAGTCTTAAGTCTATAAGTCAATGTTTTACTTCACAGATGATACAGTTAACTGATAGTAACAGAAGTTACAAATTTAGTATATTTATTCTGCTATAAATAGTATATATGGTTAATTATGCCTTTAAAACCTGTTTGGCTGAATTAATTTATCATGATTGTGCTTATTTTTATATAAAGCCTTATATGTCTCAGTCTTCAGGAGTTACAGATAAGCAGTAGGTTAAATTTGCCAAGCCTTATATTGACTAAGAATATCAACATGACAATGATGCTGTTGTCACATGCCACAAAGTCTGTAAGGCTTTGAGCTTTAACAAAAGGCCCAGCCATGCTTAGTTATCTTCATCATGGTTTAGGCTGCAGTCTGCAACTACATCGGATGTCAGATGAGATTTACAAGAATGATTATAACTATGCTCAGGTTACCCTGCAAGACCAGTGATAGTATGTCTGTCTTAATGTAGCATGAACCCTAGAAAAGACAGCTTGACCCGATCTCCTGGAGAACGTATTCTTCTGTGTAATTTAATGGAGTGACAATGATCTGACAGAGTCTGGGTACAGCTGTTCTCAGTTTGCATAAAAGTGCTTCATGAGCCCAACTGGCATTTCTCATGCAGATGTATTCTATAAGGAGCTTGCCAACGGTGAGATACAGGGAGAAAAGAGAGGGCGATGGAGCTGAGGACATGACACAAATGGAGTAGGTCAACAAGAACATACATACAGTAAAGTTGATAATCAGGTTATAAATTGTTGTTCTTCATTTCTGTCAGAGAGCTGACTGAGGCAGCAGTATTGATAAATCTGAAGATTCGCTTTGACCAAGAGCTGATCTATGTGAGTCATGGTTTCAAAAACACTCCAAGACAGCTGCAAAAGACTGCATCATACAAACGTCTTTAATTTGTAAATACTGTGTACAAACATCTTGTAAACATCTTAAAATAAGCTGATTTGCATACAGGCTAAGTCATAAACATTTCAAAAACACCTTTTGAATATTTTTTCAACATTTGTCAAGGAACATTCTTATTTAGTGAGTAAGCGGTTTAAAAATGGCTGACAAAAATGATTGAGTATCTCTCTGACTATCTCTCTGAACAGTTTTCTAATTTACTTTTGGTAGTTTAATAAATTTACTTTTGGGAGTTCTGTTTAATAAACATAAATAGTTGCATGTAGACATTTGGTTACTGTTGTAAACCTAACAACATGAACATTTTCTCACTTCCCTTATAAGCAGACATACATCGGCAGTATTCTGGTATCAGTAAATCCATACCAGCTGTTTAACATCTATGGTACAGACATGGTTCTGCAGTATGATGGTCATGGCTTAGGAGACAACCCACCGTGAGTCCAACAGGATATAAATTTGGTTATTGACCAGTGATTTGTTTCATTTTTCATCCTTTTAAAATGCTTCTGTAGATGATCATTGTTACCTCCAAAAATGCACCCGGCCTGTTTGATTAGCTGTGTTTGTGTTCAGGCATCTGTTTGCCATTGCGAACATTGCCTACACAGCGATGATGGACATCAGGAGAAACCAGTGCATCATTATCAGGTCAGATATGGCTGTGTGTTTGTCATTTGTTGTTGTCATTGTCTGTGGGAGTTTCAAATCTGATACAATATGTGATACTAGTGTATGCATGTATATTGTGTGTATATTATTGTGTGTCTGTGTAAAATTGTGTCAGTCAAGTGTTTGTATTGCAGTGGGGAAAGTGGCTCTGGTAAGACTGAGGCAAGCAAACTGATTTTAAGATACCTCACGGCTATTCACCATAAGAGGAACATTACACAGCAGGTATGTGTATGAAATGATGAAGTACATACTCAGATTCCTACCTAGGCCATGTTTATAGGGCACTCTCACATACATGTGTGTTTTATCAAGTTAGTCATGGATCAGCATGCTTCTGTAAAATCTAACTGGTTGACTGGTTAACTTTTACAGATAAGGAAAAGCGTAAGGTTTGGATCAAATTTAGACTAACCTTAATCTTTGATTTCCCATTCATTTTGGAGGCAGGTTACGGCTTTTGTGTATAATTGCATTAAAGTGTATTTCTTGTATGATGTGAATAGCCACAAACGCCATCTCTGTTTGAAACATAAAATTGTAGGTAACCTTACATACAGTACATTTCTTTATGTATGTTGTCAAATTCAGTAAAAATCAGACCCGACAGCTCAAATTATGAATCATTATTATACACTTACTGTTGTGAATCAGGGTAAGGTGAGAAGATTGTGTTGAACTTGAAGATTGTAATGTACTTGATCAAATTGCTCTGATTTTTGTTTCTTTTTAACCCCAAAAAGTTACAGAGCTTGCAGCTTTAAGTGCATTTATGTATTATAATGAAGTTATTTTTCACACACAGATGTTTGTAAATAAAGGTGTAATATTTGTTTGTTTTTCTCTTTTTCCTCCTCCATACAGATTGAGGTAAATTTACATTTTTATTGTATAGCTTCTTATTGATTTAGCTAATGAACACTAATATTAGTAAAGACATGGATGCAGAATGAATTTTTCATTATTCAGATTCTAGAGGCAACTCCTCTGTTAGAATCCTTTGGGAATGCCAAGACGGTCCGAAATGACAACTCCAGCCGCTTTGGAAAATTTGTGGAGATCTTTATGGAGGAGTGAGTATTTATTATTATTGTAAATGCAGAAATCAGACATCTGTTCTGATACATTAATAATGGGTCTCTGTAATGTCTCCCAAGTCTGAAGTTGAGCACAGAGAGCGAACTAGATCTGTACCTCCTGACCCTGTGTGAAAGTAGGGCAGTAAGGTTGTTTCTTAACCTCGGTTCAAAAAGAGGAAGAGATGGAAAGAGAATTGAGAAGACTGATACTGTAGGGCTGAAGAAAGTCCATACACATGACTGATCTGTATGTGGTGTTTGTTGTGTTTCAGAGGGGTAATCAGTGGTGCCATAACCTCACAGTATCTGCTGGAGAAGTCCAGGATCGTTTTTCAGGTCTGTGTTTTCCTCCTAACTTATGAACATCTAATGAAGCTGTGTTCCACAAGCTGATGTTTGGGATCTGAAGTGGACTGTGTGTGTGCACGTGTGCGTGCGTGTGCGTGTAGGCCAAAGATGAGAGAAACTACCACATCTTTTATGAGATGCTGGCTGGACTTCCAACGCACACGAAACGAGCATTCTACTTACAGGAAGCTGAAACCTACTTCTACCTGAACCAGGTAAAAACATACAGCACCAGAAACACAGACAAATCATAACATATGTCTTAAGGCTTATGTCTTAACTGACCTAATAAATACCCATTGTTTAAAATAAAATAGATTATAGGATAAAAGTTAACTGTTTCTGTTTGGACTGATCATGAACGCCACATCAGATTAATCCAGTTTGACATCTAGTTGTTTTGTTGTCAGGTGTGCACACTGTCCCAGCATTAGGCAAAGCAGCAATGAGAACCAAGCTAACAATTTTAGGATGTCAGAACGTTTCCCTAACATTTCCATTAGGTAACAGAAACATTAAAAATGTTATTTTAAGTTCTAGGAATGTTCAAAACGTCCAGTTTTTAGGTGTAGACATAAGAACAGTATTCAAACATTTTTAATTCTGTAGCAATTTTAAAACATTTCAGACTACTTAAGAATAAAGGTTTTGATTATACATGATATATGCTTATAAACTTTCTTCTAACGTTATTGCAACTTTTTTAGTAACTTTAAGAGAATGCTTAGAGAACGCTAGCCAATGTTCTGAGAATGTTCGCTGCTGGCTGGGAGAGTACAAAATGATGATCTGAGAAGCATGAGTACACAATGTACAAAGTAGGCAATCATCGTCTAATGTATGTCCGTTGTCATGGTGATGTGATGAATGTGTAGGGTGGTAACTGTGTGATCACTGGTAAAGATGATGGCGATGACTTCAGGAGGTTACAGAGTGCCATGGACATTCTCAGCTTCAGTGCTGAAGACCAGAGCAGCATTTTCAGAGTATTAGCCTCCATTCTGCACCTGGGAAATGTGTTTTTCCATAGAATCGAGGTATTACACGCATACTCACTCAACTGAAGGAATGAAGCACATGATGTACAGACAGTTAATGTGTAAAAACAGGCAGATGGGTCGGTCACAGGGTTTTTTCAGTATGTCTTCCTGCATCAACATTTCTGTCAAAAAAAATCCTAACCATAACATTAACCCTAAACCTAGATAGAATGTTGGAAATAATAATCCAGGATTATTTCCTATGTGGGAAAATCATTGTAAACGTTTCAGATTGTTCCATTTGTCAAAAATGGATAAAAGATGGATAAACTCTAAAATAAAAGATTTAGCTTTATAATAATATTTGTATTGATTAACAACCTCTCTCTTTCAGTCAGAAGTTCAGGAGACAGCTGGTGTCGTCAGCACTCATGAGATCCGCGCAGTAGCCGATCTGCTGCAGATTTCTCCAGATGCGCTACAGAAAGCTATTACCTTCAAAGTGACGGTACAGACACCATCAGAAATACACGTGCATCCTGTTCTACAGCCTGTGTGAATTTTGGAGATTTTCAAAGGACAGGAAATCAGGGAGAAGCCGGACTCAAACTCAATTTCCTGCATTAGCATCATGGCACAAGACCACTAAGAATCAGCTCCAACATCATGTAGCATTGAACAACTGGGTCAGGAAAAGGAAGAGAGATAACGAGACGTGGTAATGACATGTAATCAGGTTTCTGTTAATAAGTTCCAGTAACCTGATTTAATTATTCTGAGTTCAGCTCCATGGAAACCACCGTAATCCAATCAGGGCTTGATCAGGGACTGAGTCATCTTAACACCTGATGACTCCCTCACTGCCAGAATACTCTAACATGACATCACACATAGTGCATGAAGGGCAGCGAGGACAGGCTGGATAAAGAAGGGTTTAGTTTTGAGAATGATAATTGAAAATAATGGTAAAAGAACCAGATATATTACAGTAATGACAATTTCATTTTTACTAAATTTATGCATTTGGCAGATGCTTTTACTTAAAGTGACTTACAGTACATTCAAGCTGTACATTTAATCAGTATATTGATACCTGGGATCAAACCCGTAACCTTTGTGCTGCGATCACAAAGCTCTCCCAGCTGAGCTACAGGAACAATATCAGATAAAATTGTCAATAGTGTCAGTACAAAAAAATCTTACTGGTCCTAAATGCGGGTTAATTGTCATTATGTAATTTCTTCATATAGATTAATGTAAATCATTTCTTTGGATTTTGCAGTGAAAAGTAACTGAGACATGTTTTTGGGGGATTCACAAAGACACTTTTAACATCTTTAAATAATATATGTTTTACTGAAAGAGAGGGAGTATTCATGTAACACCTCTCTCTCTGTCTCTCTCTCTCTCTCTCTCTCTCTCTCTCTCCACGTTTGATTGCGAGTGTGTTTGTGGTTTGTGTCATGTTCAGCATCTTGTTTATTGAATAAGTAAAGCTCTGTTATCCGGAGGCCGCGGGTTCGTGTTTACACACATACACTCTTCCGTGGATCAGCTGTCACACAGCACTGTATCAGGTGCACTGCCAGTGACGCTGTATGTGTGTGTATAGCTGATAGTTTGTCTGTTTGCTTTCATCACAGGAGGCAATGCGAGAGAAAATATACACACCCCTCACAGTAGAAAGTGCGGTGGATGCCAGGTATACAATAATCACCACAGAAATGATCTTACCACAGTAAAGCATCTTTAGGGACTGTATTAATGTGGTAAGAATATTTCATTACATTTAAGTATATCTTTCTCTGTAATCATAGAGATGCAGTTGCCAAGATCCTTTATTCTTTGCTCTTTCATTGGCTGACGGAACATATCAATGGGCAGGTTTACCCAAGGAACGAGGCATTGTCCATATCTTTACTGGACATATATGGATTTGAGGTATACAGGGACCCCTCTGTGCACTTATACAAATACAGAAACTAGTTGCTCATACGTACCTTTAAGAGGAAGTGTGTCATTTCTTCACCACTCCACTGCGTGTCCTCAATGCTCATGCTTTGTTTCTGTGTTTTCTAGAATTTGACGTTCAACAGCTTTGAGCAGCTCTGTATTAACTATGCAAATGAAACTCTGCAGTTCTTTTTCACCCAGATCATTTTCAGACAGGAACAGGTGAGAGTTTCACACCTTCAGACATGTTCTCAGCTAACAATCTTAGGTTGTAAGAATGTTTCCCTAATGTTTCAATTAAGTAACAAAAATGTTAAAAATGTTATTTTTAAATTTCTAGGAACATTCAAAACGTCCAGTTTTTTTAGCCATTGTGTTAATATTATTGCTTAGTTTTAAGAACGTTAATAAAACCTAACAACGTAAGAAGAACCTTTCTGATATATAATGTTAGAAACATTTTACTAACATTTCTGCAACCTTTACCAACAATTACCTTTTTGATAACTTTATGAGAACTTTTAGAGAATGTTAGCCAATGTTCCGAGAATGTTGTCTATTAGCTGGACTGATACTCTGATCATCTGAATTCTGCAGGGAAAATCTGCAGACTTGTATTATAATCTAAACTCAGCTCCTCTTGGTGGCATACACACGCTGTGATATGTGTATGTGTCTGTAGGAGGAGTACATTCGAGAGCAGATCAGCTGGAAAGAACTGACCTTCACTGACAACCAGACATGCATAGATCTTATCGCTGCGAAACCTCATGGAATACTTCGCATTCTTGATGACCAAAGCTGCTTTCCACAGGTTACACACTTTAGTTTCAGTGTTGTATGGTGATTCGTTTCCTCTGCAGAATAAACCTGATACGTAAACGTTACGTGTGTTTGTTTTATTCTATTTGCAGGCCACTGACCACACCTTCCTTCAGAAGTGCCACTATCACCATGGAGACAGCCCCATTTATTCCAGGCCAAAAATGCCTCTGCCAGAGTTCACTGTGAATCACTATGCTGGTCGTGTGACTTACCAGGTAACAGGAATTACATGATGTACAGGCAATATATACTTCCTTATATAATAAAATATATATATATAATGCCAGAGTGTAGGTCTGGTCTAACCCAGCTTAAGGTGTTAGTTTGTATGAACATTTCCTTAATGTTAAGGAAAGTAACAAAAGCTTTTTGACAGTTCTAGGAATGTTCAAAGCATCCGCAAGAACTTTTTTGGTTTTGAGAGAGCTTTTGGGGAATGTTTAGTCGTTGTGAGAACGTTCCTGTTAGATGGGGAACCATGTACTAAATAAACATAACACTTCTATAGCAGTAATCTAAATCTTGATATTTTACCAGCTAGTTTAATGAAGAGAATCTAACAGTGGGATGTTCTGATTACAGGTCCAGAAATTCCTGGATAAGAACCATGATCAGGTCCGACAGGAAGTTTTGGATCTGTTTATGCAGAGTCAGAACCGAGTGAGTCTGTCTCTGTCTACCTGCATGTGTGTGTGTGAATGTGCAACTTTCTTGTGTTTTGCTTTTTCTAAAAAAAACAGAGAAAAAATGGAAACGTTTGTAAGATTCCTGAGAGAACGATCTAGAAGATGTTTTCTGTAATTCTGAATTCTGAATGTGTTCATATCAGGCATGTGTTTTGTAGATGGTGTCTAATCTGTTCATAAAACATGCTGAGCTGCTGAACCAGCAGAAAGGAGCCATGAGCAGAAGCAGTACAATAACTCGCAGATATCAGCCATCAACTGTAGCTGCCAAGTTCCAGCAATCACTACAGGAGCTCTTGGACAAGATGGAGAGGTCTCACACACATTCACACACTCACTCGCACAAACACTCACACATGCACTCTCTCACACACTCATACACACACAAACACGCTCTCTCTCTCACACACACATTCACTCATCAAATTATTATTTCAGTTCAGTTTCCTCTTCATCTCATTTTTTCAGGTGCAACCCATTTTTTGTTCGCTGCATAAAGCCAAATAATAACAAGGTACAAGCAGACATGAATTAAATTCCCCGTGTGTATGCAATACTCTCTTCATTCTGTTTATTCACTTTTCCTGTACGTATCATTGCGTATGTAAAAATGCAACAATATGAACATTCACAGTTTATTTTACATGCATTTTTCTGTACTAGTTTTTATATTTAACTCTTTAATTGTATTATTATGTGTCTGCTGGTGTATTTTCATTTGTTTACTGGAAGCGTGATTTATCAAGGAAAATTCCTTGTGTGCAACACCTGGCAATAAAGTTTTTTCTCATATTCCAACATAGTTCCAGTATGTTTATAAACATGCTTTTGTGTGTCCGTGTTCAGGAACCTGGTATATTTGATCCTGAGTTGGTTGCTACTCAGCTCCGGTATTCAGGAATCCTGGACACGATCCACATCAGGAAAGAGGGTTATCCAATCAGAGTGCCTTTTCATAAATTCTTAAACAGGTAACCTGTTTAACCTGCTATTGCTTATTACCTGTAAGTGCTGTGCATTCGGCAACAGTGAGACTGTGTCTGATGCATCTGTTGCTATATATATAGACACATACTGGAGTGTGGAACAGTTTAAGGCATTTCTGAGAACATCTCTGGTGTCCAGGTACAAAGCTCTGCTGGGAATGAAGAAGCCACCTCCTCCAGATGGTGATAACTGTGTGATTATGTTAATGAAGCTCTGCCCAATCAACAAAGGAGATTATCAAGTGGGCGTGTCTAAGGTAAGCATTGTAATAAAACATGGACTCATTGTTTCAGTTGAACTGTTTCATTATGCTGTTTTATCTTTTTGGAATAATTGTTTTTCAAGCTCTTTCTAAAGGAGGAAGTCTTTCAGTTATTAGAGAGCAAACGTGATCGTATGTTGCACGTGGCTGCTCTCACTCTTCAGCGTTACGTACGGATGTATTTTACGCGCAAAAAATTTCTCAAGTTCCGTCTGGACATGACAAACCTGCAGGCCCATTGCAAAGGCTACCTGGTCAGGTATACGCAAACATGTTAATAAACTTCCTTACATCAAGATTTATTGAAAATCTCCCCATGTGATATGGTGGAATGAATCCTTGTAAATCCAGATAAAACACAAGTTGCAATGCGTAACATTTCTTTTTAAAAAGAATAAAAATCAGTTGTTGAGCAAGTACATGACAGATCATGTTCAACACAATCTCCTTACATTATACTGATTCACAACACTAAGTTATAATAATGATTTATGACTTGAGCTGTCAGGTCTGATTTTTCAGGCTAGTATATATATATACATGTTTGTAGTGTGTTCTTATTGCGGTTGCTTAAAATTAAACTTGTCTTCCATGTTACAAAAATAACTGCAAGTAACCTGCAATTTTATGTTTTAAACAGAGATGGAAGTAGAGAGGCAAAAGTTACAGACTGCCGTTTTAATAAAATTTATCTCTACAGAATTTAAAGGAATGTATGTCATTGAAACCGCAGTAACATCATCTGCTTTTTAGACGGTGGTTTCTGCGAATGCGTCTCAACCTGATCAAGTTCCGCTCCCCAGTCCGAATCATTATCAATCGCAAAAGATACATCCGGGTAAGTTACCTGGTAATGAGTTCTAATTGTGACTGCACTGTTAATTAAGGCTACAATATAATTAAAGATGATCAATGATTCATCAGTGTGATGTCACATTTATATACAGTTTGTTTTTTTATTTGTTTTTTATCGCTTTACTTTGGCTGATGATTCTGTTACAGGATAATCTCCTGATGGCAAGAAGAGCAGAAGAGGAGAGGAGAAGGATTGAACTGGTAAAAGACTTGCGTATTAAATTTATAACGTACTGTATTCATTGACAGCCACATATAGAAACATTCCCCAAGATGTCTTGAGATATTCAGGAACTGCATTTATTACACTAATCGTGACTGAAGTTATCTCAGAGTTTCTCTCCGCAGGATTTCCAGGTTAATATTATTATGTATTAAACGTTCAGACAGATAAAACTCTGGTTCTCACATATTTTTATTACCCAGCTAAAGGTTTTCCATCATTCCTGATAAGAGTTCATCATGCGTTTCCTCTCTCTGTAGGAGCGAGCGAGCAGGGAGGTGGTAAATGTATCTCAGCTGGTGATTCCTGCCGAGCTGGGAGCATTGTTACAAGCTACTGCAGGTGATTCACACTGCCTCTCTAAACATCAGTGGGTTTTGCTAAAGCATTTATTATCAATGTTCACACTCAGGGTTATTCTTGTGTTCTTAACAGCACCGTTTGTGCTACAGATGAAAATGATGCCTCAAATCCAGAACATTATAGAGACCTGGCGGTGAACTGTAGTTATTTTACGTTGGCCTGTTAGCAACTTCCTAGTAACCACCAAAAACACCTTAGCAACACTTTAGCAACCACTTAGCAATGTGCTACCCAGCCAAATGTTTCCAGACAAATATTCGGACATAAAAGCATTCAGCAAAATTAGATTAATGCCAGCATTCAATGTTTCATTATACCATGAATTTTAAAACTCATTTTATGAATACACACATCATGTAACTGCATATCATAACTGAGGAACATGTGCTTTTATTTTGCTTGTAGCTGGTAGAGAGCGTCACTCAGATTGCTTGGCTCTCGTTCAGGCTCCGACAATCCAAGCAGAACCTCAGCTCACTCTTCCACTGGACATCAACAACCACCTCACAACCAAATATATACGGACACATTTTAGGGTAAGTGTTCTCATTTCTGACCCTGATGTGTGCATGGGCGGGCAGAGCTGTATTTTGAGGGCAAGCAGAGGCCCCTTCTGTTGTCCCGTTTCAGGTAAAGCATCCCAGCTAACAAGGAATGTTCTCAGAATGTTGGTAATAGCATACTGGGGATAGTAAAGCCACTACTGATTATAAGGACATAACGCAGTGAATCTTGGGTAATGTGTGTGCAGGAGCTGCAGTTCGGGATGTTAACAGCACCACTGGAAAACTCGTTGACACGCCTAGAAGATGATCTGAAACATGATGCTCTTGATGTGTTTATACTGGTAATATTACCAAAACCACAAACCCAGTCTCATTACTGGTCAACTCTTAGTAAAGCTTAAGATGGTCAGGCTGGTTTTTGGAACATGGTGGCTGGTTTGTTGCTGATTCAATGCTGTCTTCCTCACACTAACCATGTTAACCAAGGTGGCCTATCTGGTGGACCTCAGTTCCACCAGCTTGTTGTCCAATTGCTCAACTATCTTGGGTCAGTTAGATGCCATGTAAAACCAGCTACCATCATAAGCTGTTTTCAAGATGTTGATTTACATGTGTGTTTTTTGCAACAGATCTTGCGTTTCATGGGAGATCCAAACCTGAATGGTGCTCAAGAAAACCTGTTCGGAAATTACATCATTCAGAGAGGCCTTGCCACTCCACCAATCAGAGATGAGATCCTAGCACAGATAGCCAATCAGGTGTGGCGGAATGAAAACAGCAGAAACGCAGAAAGGGGCTGGTTGCTCATGGTCGCCTGTTTCAGTTCATTTGCCCCATCTGAGAAGATGGAGAAATATCTTCTCAAGTAAGAGAACACATGAATGAACACAAACAAATGTTTTAATACATCATGTTATATAAAGCTTCAGCTATGAATGAAACAGAAGTTCACTATTAAACAAAATATACATCAGTTAATATTTTAGTGACCTCTTGAGAACCATTGAATTAGATTGCATGTCATGAGTGCACAGTCAGTTTATTGATTATATGTGTCTCAGGTTTGTGTCAGATTATGCTCTGAATGGCTTTAAAGCACTGTGCCAACACAAGCTCCTTCAGGCCATGCAGAAGTCAAACCTGGTGCCTGGTGCCTCACGTACATACCCCCCCTCCCTGCTGGAGTGGACGGCCAATCGCAAGAAAGCAAGCATGGTGCTTCAGATCCACTGTTTTGATGGTAAGCTAACAAATGTGATATATATGCTAATATACATAAATATAAATACAGTGCTGTCACAGAATGTATTATCTCAAGAACATTTTCCTAACATTTCCATTAAATAACAACGTTTAAAATGTTATTTTTAGTGATCTAGGAATGTTCAAAACATCCGGGTTTTGAGACATTGTATTAATGTTTTGCTTGGTTATGGTTAATTCTGTAATGTTTTTAAAATGTCCCACTCACAATGTGAGAATAATGAATAATACTGCACAAAAGATTTTAAAACTTTGAGAGAACTGTTAGAGAATATTAGCTAATGTTCTGGGAATGTACCCTATTAGCTGGGATGACCTACCATGGTTGTTTGGACATGAGGTACCACTAATAATACCATGGTACAGTACTCTCAGTAAACAGCAGAGTGCAGTGATTTTGTGATCTGGTACCACAGTACCATCAGAGTGATCCGTCTTTTAACCCGGCCTCACAATCCCAAACGGCTTCCTGTGTCTCATAGTGTCTGTCAGTTAATGCGTGTTAATGTATGCAGGTGTTTCAGAATGGAAATCAGCAGTGGTGGTGTCATCTATCTCTAACTTTCATTTATTTAATCTCTTCCTCTGTCATTCTCTATATCATTTGTTCGGCTCTCCTCTTTCATCTAATCTCGCTCGCTCTCTCCTGCTCTGTTTTTCACTCTCATCCAGTTACACTGTCTCTCTGTCTTTGCCTGTTTGGGCTGGAGCAGATTAGTCGATATGTGATAGTGTGCGTGTGCTGGTACAGATAAGACAGTCGGTCCTCATTATCTCTCACTACTGTTCCCTGTCAGCTCCACATGCTTATATAACCATCAATACCTGCAGGTATTATTGATCTGTTATTTATGATTCTCCCTCTGTGTGGATCATCATGTTGTGTGTTGACCATAAAATGATCAATTATAAAGAAGCATTAAACATAGGTTAAAAGTTATTGGCTACTTCTGAATTTGCATCATATCCATGCTATAAAGTATACAAGGTTAGGATAAGTGCATACTGACACATTGCATACTGCCAGTGCTTAATTTTGAAGGTGGAGGAACTCATAAGCTCTGGAGGCATTCAGGAATGTATATTTGTGTCTGTGTAGGTGTGTCCTTCCTGTGTCCTGTCCATTCTTGGAGCAGTGGGGAGAACATCGCAGGAGATGTTCTGCAACACAGGTGACAGGTCTTAACACTGAATCTGCAGAGATTTGCTTGAACTTCAGCAATCTAGAGATGAATAGCCACAGTGACCATCCTTTGACAGGGGCGTGTCCTCAGAGAGCCAATGCGGTTGGTCCGTTCTAATGAAGGAGCCAGCACAGTGGGTGGAGTTAGAGGGTCATGATTATGTTCTAGATCTGGTGTGTGATCTAGAGCTGCTGCCAGCCTTCCCCAAACAGAAATCCTACTTCATCATCTCAACAGAAGACCCCAGCAAGACTCGATCTAATGCGAGCATGTATGTAAATACTTCTCTTCTGCCTCAAATGTAGTGCATGGTTGTGAAAATGTTATATTTAAACAGTACACCAAATATAGTTCTTAATGAAGTTGAAGATTAATATTAGTAAATTAATATTTTTCATTATTTGCATTATTTTATATGAATTTACATTCACTGTTCACTTCCACTGTATGAAAATAGAGCAGCATTAATATCCAAAAATTCTGTGTACAATTAAATAAAATATATGCATTCGATACATGTGTTTGTATTTGCAGAAGTCTGTTTGGCAGTGGATTTGATGAGGACGATGAGGGTCCGCTGTCATATGTAAATCGAACCAGCGCTGTTGCGACCAACAGTCTACCAATTTCTGAAAATTACAGTCAAGGTAGCCACCTTATTTAGATTACTATTTGCTATTGGTTAATATTGACTAATAGTCAGCAGGGCCTAAATGATGTCAGCTGAGTTCTTAAATGATAGTTCACGAGTCTTTGACCCTCTTCAATCTGATTGGCTCGCAATCGTACAGTAATTCCACCGTTGGGCCTACTGACCTGACATTAATTACCCAGCATCACCCTCAGCAACTCTAACCTGCAGCCACAGAGTGTGTGTGTGTGTGTGTGCAGATAACGCAATATGTTAATCAGTTCTAGCAGATCTGTGGCCCTGCATGTAAAGTAGAATCAGATACACTCAGAATGACTGAATTACATACAGCTGGAACAGAACAGATGAACTTCTTCCGTACGTAAACTGAGGATCAGTAACATTATACAGCTTGAGAGGGCTGGAGAGGTGATTGCACAGGTCATTTGGTCAGTAATAATGTTGTTTTTTAAAGATGTGTCTTGTACTCCGTGTACGTTTGCTAGCACGCTAGCAGATAGCCAGTCAGGTGTGACAGAATAAAAGTAGCAGAAATGCAGAGAGTGTAGTACTGTTTAATCTGAGTTAAACTTTCACTTCTCTGTGCATTCTCTCTGTATCCCTCATTTATTCTCTCTCCTGTTTGTTAGACTCAGAACCACCACATGATCCATTAAACAGAGGAATGGACCGATATTTGGACAGCCTCTTTGACCCAGTTCTGTCCGATGGAACTGGGGTATGGTGACACCTGATTAACTCTAATACAGAGACACATACAAACAGTTGGGTGTGTCTCTGTGTGTGTGTGTCTCTGTGTGTGTGTGTCTCTGTGTGTGTGTGTCTCTGTGTGTGTGTTGTCTCTGTGTGTGTTTGTCTCTGTGTGTGTGTGTCTCTGTGTGTGTGTGTGCTTGTGATCGTTTTACACAGAGCACTAGGAAATAAGCAAGCAAATGAGGGTGTAATTTTTTAATGAGGTTTACCCCACATGCAGGCAGACAGAGAGACAACAAAAGTCATCCTGCACAGAGTGTGTGGTTGATGGGGTAAGGTGGAGGTTAGGGCAGTCTAAACAGTGGCTAAGTTTGTTTGGACAGAAGCATCTGTCTGATCCATAAATGTAGAGGAACTTTTCATGATATGAGGAGAGTTTGCTAGTATTGCTAAAATAGTTTGTTTACATTATTTGTTATACGTTTAACAAAAGCGTCATTCTTTCACTTTTGTTCTCCATCTCTGTTTGTAGGACTTGGATGCATCAGTTTTGTCAGGCCGGATGAAGGGTGGAGGAGGTGTTGGTGGTGATGGAGCTGAAGCCACTGCTAGAGTGCCTTTCTCAGCTGCTCTTCAGCCTGGAGGTAAACACACACACAATCTAGAAGGACAGAGTTAATAATCACACACACACCCTTGTGTGTAAAACTTGTTTGTATGCGTGTTGTGTAGCAGTGAGGGTTCTTCCACCCATACCCGTCTCTCCGGTCATGCCCGGGACTCCAGCTGTAGCTCCTGTTCAAGGTATTTCTAATCAACATACACTGTGACTTCAAGTTCAGAGAACTCTTGGGATTCAATGTTGTCTCTTATATCTCTGTTCCTCAGACCCGCAGCAAACTGTTCTGGCCCAACAGCAACAAACTATCATCAACCAGCAGGCTGTTATTATGGTCAGAATCAAAGTCTGATTTTATATCAAACTTTGTAACAATTTAGGAAAATATGTGCAAACTACTGTATTATGAAATTGTGGTACCTCAGCTTTGCCATTTTACCATACTAAAATGTGCTAGTGTTGTGCTAAAATATGCTAGTGTCATGTTAAATACTAATAGCTTCATGCTATCTTGATAGCTTCATGCTATCATGATAAAACATTAACATTGTTCAAATGTGCTAGCATCAGGCTAAATCATGCTAGCATCATGCCTCAGCATTGCCATTTTACTTTTTTACTGTTGAGTGATTTCATTTGTCACGCTGTTTCTCTCAACCCTCTCACCATCATCAGGCTCAGCAGATGACCATGCAGGCAATGGCCATGATGAGCAGTCCAGTGTCCAGTCCTCCACTGTCTCCTCTCACCAGCCCTCCAACCAGTCCCCCGCCCACCCCGTACGGCACCCTGCCCCCGAGCCCCTACCCAGCCATCCCGCCCAGCCCCTACGCCAACATCCCCCCTAGTCCATATGCTCCACTTCCCCTGTCCACATACACGCAGCCCGCCGCCACCTCAACCCAAACCACGCCCGGAGATCCGGAGGGGCAGCATGAGCCCGTGAAGAAGAGCAGCGCTCCAGCACCCCAGCCTAAAACCAATGCAACTGCACAGGTGCCTACAGGAGTGTACAGTCCTACACAACAACGTGCTGTCAGTCTGTGCAGCATGTCATTGTGAAGACTTTATGAAGTTGGTATAATTGGATGTAAAGGGATAATTCACCTAAAAAAGAAAATGCTGTCATCACTTACTCAGCCTGATGTCTTTATAAACACATTATTTTTTTACTTCGGTGAAATGCAGAAAGAGATACTGAGCAGGATCATCACGCTGCTCTTTTTTCAGGGTACATCATCTAAAGGGTCTTTGGGTAAGAAACAAGCGCCTGCAGCACCAATAAATCTTGACAGCAGACCCGCCAAGAAACATGGTCAGTCTTTTCATACATTTATATTTTTGTAAATATATATAACAAGTCAAACACAATCAGTTTTGTGACCTATTTACATCCACTCTAAACCCCTTCCTGCTCTCTCCCTCTCTTTTTCTGTCTCTCTCTTTCCCCCCATCTCTCTCTCTCTCTCTCAGCTCCTGTTGCTGTCACTGGCCCCATGCGTTCGACCCCAGCTCCTGGCACAGAGGTGGTTAAATACTCTGTCTCAAACTCTGAACACATCATTCCCAGCCACAACATCAAAGATATCATCAAACAGTACCAAACTCCACCCCTGGAACCAGCACCACTGAAACCCAGGTGTGTGCTTGTGTGCGTGTGTGCACGTTCATGTGTCAGAACCTGATGGTTTAATATTTGGTTCTGTGTTCATATGATCTCAGGAGAGAAGGGAAAGCTTTTTTGAAGAAGTTGAACCCACATGATGAAGCCATGCAGATCCTCCAATCACAGATGGACAATCCACCTCCTCCACAAGTGAGCTCTGTCTACCTGTCAACCTGCTTCTGTCTCTGCATTTTTACTTTCCTGTACTCCCCCACTGCTGATAGTAAAGTGTGTCAGTACTGAGTGTTGATGTTAATACTGGTTTGGTTGATGTTGACTTGTTAATTATAAGTATTTAATATTTTACTGCGTGTGTGCGTGTGTGCGCGTGTGTGCGTGTGTTTGTGTAGAGAAAGGCTTCCACTCCAGCTGTTGTGTCCAAAGAAGGAGGTCTCAAACCAACCAAAAGTGTGAAGAAGAAAGCACCAGAGCCTCCACTGACCTTACCACCACCCGGTAATCAACATATTTACAATACTTATTTACAAATACTATGGTGTAACCATGAGTTGGGGGCCATGGTAATATACCATGCATTTAACCACTGTATATATCAAATTACCATGCTGTTACCATCTGATACATCACTGTACAATCATTCTTCTCTCTCACACACACACCAGTGTCTAGAGATCTTCCTGTGGAATCTGAGAGCATCCAAACACAGCTGCACAGGAGCAATACTGAGGAGTATTACACCTACACAAACGTTCCCTGGAAGCTGTTCCTTAGGAAGGAGGTGTGTTTGAATATGGGGGGTGTTTTCATGTGTGTTTGAGTGGAGGTGACCATCACTAACACTACTGTATAAACTGCTGTAGGTCTTTTATCCTAAAGACACATGGAATCATCCTCTAGTGCTGGACCTCATATTTAAACAGGTGAGACAAACAAGAGACTTATTCAGTCCTTCAATACTCGGCATTTCTGTCTTCTGTTTAGGAAGATTTTGTGATGGCAGTTTATATCATTATGGATTACGCTGAAAACAAAATTATCCTTCCAGCTAACAATTACATTTAAAGCTTTAGTAAATATGCTTTTTTAATATTAATTTAAATTTTTTATGTAATGTTTAAATGTTATAAATGTATATTCTATTTTTTAATTGTAAGCTTACATTTTAATTTAGATTTTTTAAATCTAGTGTCTCTGTAAAGGTGGATATATAATTTTTCATGCCCTTATTCTTTTTCACAAAAGTTCTGTTCTGTTTCTCCTAAATGTATTTCTCGTCTTAACTTTGTGTCTCTCAGATTGTTAATGACACGTTTACAGAGGCCTGTCTTCGCATTACCAGAGACGAGAGACAGAAGATGAAATCCTTGTTTGGTGAGAAGGGAAATGTCTGTAATTGACTGTTACATTTTATGCTATTTTGTTGTTTTTTTTAAAACTCACAGCTGCTATGTTCAGTAATCTGTTTTCTGAAGATTATGCTGTTATGTGTCTGTGCCATTATTCAAGCCTTGTTTTTATGTGCGTTTGTTTTACAGCACAATACAACATCGAGCCAAACGCAGATATCCAGGATGAGAGTGTGAAGAAGACAGTGATATCAGCTGCTAGGGAATCATGGGATATTTATTTTTCTCGTCTTTTCCCCGCTTCAGTCAGTTCCTGCTCTTAGTACCTCTGTAGATTGTATGACTTCACAGTTCTGGTGGTTGTAAACATGGCATGTGTGTTGCAGGGCAGTGTGGGGACTGGAGTGCAGGTGTTAGCTGTGTCTCATTCTGGAATCAAGCTCCTGAAGACAGTGAAGAGCAGCTCTGCAGCTCCAGATTACTTCAGAGTGCTGCGGCCGTACAGGTGCGTCATCAGTCTGTTTAACGTCTGTCAGACGTGTGGCAGCTCTAGGACTTATGTGGAAAAACACGTTTATAAGTAGATGTTCTGCTCAGAATTAATACAGGATGTATTTGGGAATGTAATGGGAAACGAACAACCGAACATGTCCACAGTTAATGTGATGAACTACTGTGTGATGAATCTGTGGTTACTCTGCTTGTATTTGTCTGCTAGTGTTTGGGGTCACTGTATGTTTCTTTAACGTTTGTTATCAGATCTCTCTCTCTTTTTTCCTCAGCTACACAGACATCCTGTTTGTGACCATCCCATCTCAGAACATGCTGGAGTTTAACCTGATGAACGAGAAGTTGATCCTCTTCTCTGCCAAAGCCCCTCAGATCAAACACATGATAGATCTCTTCATCTCTCACCTCAAGAAGGTGCTTCAGTGTCTCATCTCTTAATCTTTTCATCTTCTCAGATGAGATTTTGAAGGTCAAACAGCAGATCTTTCTGTCCTCCTGATGTTCTCCTCAGGATTCAGAGTATGTAGTAGCAGAGAGGAACTTCATCACAGATGACCGACCTCTGCTCAGCTTCCATAAAGGAGATATTATTCGTCTGCAAGCTAAGGATGGATTAGAGGAAGGTGAGGAGGATACTGATCATGGTCAGTTGTGTACTGCAAATGTTGTGAACCGTGAGGCGGGGCTCCACCCTGAATAGTTAAATTACTTCTTAACTAGTTTTAATGGCACCTGGAAATGGTAATTCTAAGTCTAATTCATCCTGAGGAGTGTATATTTTTTTATTGTATTGTATCTATAGTATTATCGCCATCTAGTGGCTCGTTTACGATTAATGAAACTTTTAATAAACTTTTAATAAGTTAATTGTGCTTGCTTTTAGTTTAGTTTCAGTTTTTACAGTTTTGTTTCACAATTTTCGTTGTCAGAGATAATTTTCATTAATGACAATACATTTTTACCTATAATGAAAACTAAAAAAAAAAAAGTAAATGTTAGGAAGTGATTGTAGAATGAAGACTGTGTGTGTCCTGTACAAGATCACTGCTATATATGTATTTAAGAAGAGCAACAGCAAGATTTTCTGTGTGTGTGCGTTGTGTGCTGTGTGCTTGTGTGTTTTGCAGGTCAGAGTTATGGGTGTGTGGTGAAGAAGAAAGTCATCTATCTTGAAGAACTAAAGAGAGACACACCAGATTTTGGTTAGACATTTCAATATATATAAACTCAGTTATGATGCTTACATTGAACTCATTAAAATAATCCCTGTTAATGTAAGTGCATAAATGTATCTCTATACAACCCTGAGTTTTATTTAACATGCGGTGGGGGTCCCTATCACAGGGTCTTTTGCCTGTAAATGGTTACAGACCCTTGGCAGACACAATGAGCTGTTATAGGCAGCACTATTCATCTGTTTTGAATGTTTTCTCCAGGTTGGAGGTTTGGGGCCGTGCAGGGTCGGAGCGGAGCGTTCCCCGTAGACTGTGTACATCCTGTGGCCGCTCCTGACTTCCTGAGTCTCCCAGCAGAGAGGAGAGATGAGCCGACAGACAGACAGGGCCGTGTGGCGGCATCAGGAGCGGTCGCTCTCGCTGTGGCATCTACAGCAGCTGCACACGAGCTGGACCCTTCACTGGAGGTACACACCATATAACTCTCTATACGTTCTTTACATTAATAATCAACAGCAGACACACACGAGCTGGACCCTTCACTGGAGGTACACACCATATAACTCTCTATACGTTCTTTACATTAATAATCAACAGCAGACACACACGAGCTGGACCCTTCACTGGAGGTACACACCATATAACTCTCTATACGTTCTTTACATTAATAATCAACAGCAGACACACACGAGCTGGACCCTTCACTGGAGGTACACACCATATAACTCTCTCTATACGTTCTTTACATTAATAATCAACAGCAGACACACACGAGCTGGACCCTTCACTGGAGGTACACACCACATAACTCTCTCTATTTACGCCCAACGGCGGGCCCCCCCCCCCGGTTTACATTAATAATCAACAGCAGACACACACGAGCTGGACCCTTCACTGGAGGTACACACCACATAACTCTCTATATCGTTCTTTACATTAATAATCAACAGCAGACACACGAGCTGGACCCTTCACTGGAGGTACACACCACTATAACTCTCTCTATCGTTCTTTACATTAATAATCAACAGCAGACACACACGAGCTGGACCCTTCACTGGAGGTACACACCATATAACTCTCTATACGTTCTTTACATTAATAATCAACAGCAGACACACACGAGCTGGACCCTTCACTGGAGGTACACACCATATAACTCTCTCTATACGTTCTTTACATTAATAATCAACAGCAGACACACGAGCTGGACCCTTCACTGGAGGTACACACCATATAACTCTCTATACGTTCTTTACATTAATAATCAACAGCAGACACACGAGCTGGACCCTCCACTGGAGGTACACACCATATAACTCTCTCTATACGTTCTTTACATTAATAATCAACAGCAGACACACACGAGCTGGACCCTTCACTGGAGGTACACACCATATAACTCTCTCTATACGTTCTTTACATTAATAATCAACAGCAGACACACACAAGCTGGACCCTTGGACCCTGGACACAAGCTGCGTACTGTACTTTATGGAATATTGTCATGTTTATTTCTGATTTGTGTCTGGCAGATGGGTTCTGATGAATTTGTGGAGTTTGGTAGCTCTGAAGCCGAAGGGAATGTTCTTTTGGACAGTCAATACAACATGGTGGAGTTTGCCAAGAAATATTTCAGAACATCAAACGGAAGCAAGAGGTAAAATTGCTGTTGCTCTTTATTATAATGCACAAATGCAGTTTATTAATGACCAGCAGCAGTGCAGAACTAAGTTTAATGTTGCATGTTTTGTTCTGTGTATTAGTGACTCGTTTAGAGAGAAGTCCAAAAAAGACAAAGGAACCAAAGACCCTGCAGAGATGGTGAAATTCAGCAAGGTAATGTCCTCACTGTTTACAACACAAAAACACACACACACTCTCTTGCAAACAATATGATCTCTCTTTCTTTCTCTCTCTTTTAGAACCCGGTAATGGAGTCCCTCATAGACTTCACCGATCCCAACATGAACCGAGTTGCCTCTGACATTTTTCTTGGTGAGATGTATCACAGAATCACATTCTGTTTCATTGTGTTTGTAGTGCTTCTGGGTTTAAAGTTATCTCTATTGTGTGTTTCTGGGTTCGGTTTGGGTTCAGCCATAATGAAGTTCATGGGAGATCATCCACTCAGGGGCCAATCAGAGCAGTTTGTGGTTTGCACCATCTTGAAGGTAAAGCAAAATCCACCAATCACAAAGTCCCACTTCTGTTTGAAGTTTTATTTTCAGTTTTAACTTCACTTGTACTTTTAGTTTGTAGCTGTAGTATGTTTTTTGTAATAGACTGTTTATATGTGGAGTTGTTTATGAGACTGAAATACTTCTTATAACTGTAGTTAACTGGTGAATTTGGACTGATGAAGGACGAGGCATACTGTCAAATCCTTAAGCAAATCACAGCTAATAGCAGTTCTAAACCGTGAGTACACACACATTAAATGATTGACATTTTTGTGTTTGATTTAGGTGTGTTGAGGGTTTCTCTGCTGTGAATGTGTTTATATGACAGGGACAGCTGTCAGAAGGGCTGGCGTCTGCTGTACATTCTAACAGCTTTTTACCGCTGTTCTGAAGTCCTGAAGCCGTTCTTACTCAAATTCCTACGGGACGTCTGCAGAGGTCCTGAAGTCCTCTTTCATGGTAAATATACACTTAAACATGTTAGTTGCTTAAAGGGTCACATCTTGTATTTTTTTAGTCTTTTGAAATGAAACAATTTATTAAGCATAATTAATAAAGCAGTCTTATTGTTATTTGTGTGATCTGTAGGAATTGCTAAAGCTTGTGAGCAGAACTTGAGAAAGACTTTTCAGTTTGGTGGCAGGAGTGTTTATCCCAGCAGTATGGAGCTCAAAGCCATAATGGTCTAGAAAGACACACAAATACTGACACACATCACATACATGATACAAGATACTGAGCATAAATAATGTTAACATGTCTTCTCAGGCTGGGCGGAGCTCAAAGCGACAGCTCTTTCTGTTTCCTGGAGGAATCGAAAGACACCTGAAGATCAAAACCTGCACAGTATGTGTGTCTGTGTGACTTCAGCCCTTGTGTGCATTTGTGTGTTAACTTGCTGTTATTTCTGTATGAGAGCAGCAGATGAATGCATCTCTGTGTTGTGTGGGCAGGTAGCTCTGGATGTTATAGAGGAGTTGTGTTATGAGATGGCGTTACAAAGGATTGAGGCCATGGATGAATACACCATTTTCATTGTCACCAACAGAGGCACTGATTCATCTCATTACCTCTCTATATGACTGCCTTCAGAATGAATAACTTATGCACTGCATACTACTAGTGTGCTTACAGTACACAATAGAGTACATACTCCAAGAAATACTGTGTGATGCTGTGTCAAATGTTTTTAAAACAGTTTTGTGCTAAATTGTTCTTACATGACATCACAGCCTCACACGTTTAACGCTGCAGTCAGTAAACTTTTCTTATAGCATATATTGAAGTCAAACTAACATTTCCTGGGAAATCAGACCGGACAGCTCAAATTCTAAATCATTATTATAAACTATGTTGTGAATCAGGGTAAGATAATGAGACTGTTTTAAACCTTGATCTGCCATGTACTTGCTGAACTGATTATTAACCAACAAAAGTTACAAATGGCAGCTTTAATTAGCAAAATGGGATCAGATATCATCTGAAAAATATTATATATATATATATATATCTTGACAGTTCAGGAGGTCAAACCAGCTAAGAAGCAGATTGAACTTGTTTTCAGTTCACACTGTTCTGCATACTTTCAGCATGCTACGTAAAGCAGTATGTGTAGTACACTATGCTGAGCACACTCTAATTCTTCCTCTACAGTCATCAGATCAACATCAGACATCTCTGATTTATGTTCGGATAATGTCCTGCAGGTCAGAACGTGCGGCCGCTGAATAAGAGAGAATACATCCTGGATATCGCCACAGAGGCGGAGCAAATAGACAGCAACTACAGCTTCTGGTTCAGGCGAGTGATCTGGGCTCAGCCTCTCAAGTTTGACAACGAGCTCTGTGTCACCATGCACTATAACCAGGTATGATGTTTCTGTCTTATGTTATTACTCACTTTATCCAGCCGTTATAAGATTAAACATTGAGGAATGAAGGCAATCTCCTAAATGTTAGGGAAGGCAACATATGAATCAGCAACAGAGTTGAGCAGAGTTCACCTTCAAGTTTTACCTGCAAATTAGCAATGCATGACGGTGACTCTTGGTTGAAATGTTAGCAAATCAGTTATTGTACTGTATCTGCAGCTGCAGTCACCTGATAACCATGTGTTTGTGTGGACGCAGGTTCTTCCAGACTACCTGAAGGGTCTGCTGAACGTGGTACCTCAGGGAAAGATCAGTGAACAACAGTTCAACCAGTCTGCCAAACTCGCAGCTCTTCAACACAGAGCCAAAGACAGTCTCTACACACCTACTATGTATGTCCACAGTTGATACGTCAGAAGAGTCTTGGAGATTTACATTAAAATTAATACTTTCACTTTTTAAGTAATATTTGGTAATCACATCAAAATAAACTTAAGATACTGTGATGTTTATCAGCATCTACAAAGATAAATTCATAAATAAGATCTAATGTTACTAATGTATTTCTTATTAGACACTAATGAAACTAATTGGAGATAAAATAGACTTTTGCTTAAATGTTCTGCGTCTCAGATTTTTAACTTGTTAAAAAATGGCTAATAAATTTCCCATGTCACCATTAAAGTTTCAGAAGAGATCACAGCACGTCTGCAATGAAAGTGAAGAGATTTGATATGAACTTAAACATTTCTCATCCAGTTCTTCAGACTAGATTATCTGAGCTACACTGTGCTTTTCACATATGTTACATTTGATTTTAGCCCATTGGTTCTCTCTCTCTTCTTTCCAGTCATGAGATTTCAGAGTACATCCCAGTTGAAATCTTTGGCCGGCAGGGGCCTCAGCAGTGGATGCAGTTGGCTGCCCAGCATGTACAGGCAGTTCAAAGCCTGAACCCTCATCAGGCCAGATCTCAGTTTCTGGGTATCTTCTTCCCAATTTCACTATTCACTGTTGTTGCGTGATAAAAAAACAAAGGCTTGTGGAATGTGTTTCTAAAGATGTGTGTTGTTTTCAGGATTGGTGTGTGCCTTTCCCATGTTTGGATCGTCCTTCTTTTACATCCTGAGCAGCAGCAACAGCATCGTCGCTGCGCCGTGCATCCTTGCTGTCAATCAAAACGGACTGCACTTCCTGCACAAAGACACTCATGTGTGTATGACCTCCACAAACACACAAATGCCTCTGATGTTCCATTTTATTTATTTATTCAAAACTGTATTAATAATTTGTATAAGCAGAATTATCTGTGTGAGTTTCAAAGGTTATTTTTTAATTTATTAAACTGGTGTTCTGTTGGCAGGAGGTGCAGGTGAAGTTCCAGTTAAAGTTAGTTCAGTCAGCTTACACACAGCGGCCCAGCGCTGGATCCAGTTACCCTTATGTAGACATCCTGATAGGAGACTTAACCAACCACAGAGTCACACAGTTACAGCTAGAACAGGTAAATACACAGTCAACATGTGCCATAAACACACCTGATGAAGATGATTTACAGATATGAATGATTTACAGTGTAATGTTGTTTGTAGGGTCTGGAGCTTTGTCGAGTTATCGCCATGCACATGGAAAACATGCTTTCAGCTCGTGAGAAGAGGTTAACGCTGCCACCCAGTGAAATGACCATGCTGTAACAAACACACGCAAATACACACAGTCTGTTTACAGAGGTCATTTTCCACTATCTCATCTTAACTAAACCTCCTAATGCACTGTTTGCACTGATTGAATGTGTTTGTTATTATGTATCGATGATGTCTGAATGAATGTAAAGGATTATTTTTGTATTAAATGCATTATGTTTATACAGGTGATTGTTCATTTGATTTTGTGTAAAGTCAAACAGAGATGTTACTCAGAATGACATAAAATGAATACACTGTAATACTGTTGGTCAGCATGTGACACATAAGTGTTGTTATATTTCATTTGTATTTTTTTTACAGTTTTGTTAATAAATATATTGATTGAAATGTACGTTTCTTGTCCTGCTGTAGTTGTTTGTAACTGAAACCACTGCCTAGTGTAAGAATTATTACAGGTAAAAGATGTGAGAGAGACACTTTTAATCTAACACCTAGACTAGTTAAACAGAACACAATGCCAAGAAAATGAAACATTAATGGATCATACATTAGAGGGTTTTAACAGACCTTACAGGAGGATTCTGAGTTTGCACAATATTCGTAACTATGGGCCATTCGACCTTTGTTTACATGAATAAATAAAAACTTTAAAAGGACAACACGCGTTATATAAACAAAACGATTTATTATGTGTTTTAATAAATCAAGGTTTTGACAACGGATGTGACAGCGCGTAAACAAATGAAGAACAGAAAAGAAAAACTCAGTGCAGATGTCAGTGTTGTATTTGTTACTGTCTTCATGAATTATTGGTGAAACGCGACTGTTGTAAAGAAAAAGAGTTCAGCGTGTTTCACTTCTGCTGTCAGTCCGTCTGCGACGCGCATGCGCGGTTCTCCGCACACTTCCGGTCACACGGGTTTGCGTCTCGGTGCGGGTTTATTCCCGCAGCAGCGGAATTATTACCGGTAATTAATTACCGCTGCTTGGACATATTGAAGAGGAGCGATCAACGCCCGGGTGACAGCAGCCTCAACGTGTGCGAATCGAGCCGTGTAACGATCCGGCAATCTCAGTCCGTGAGGATTTAACGGTGGCGTAGCTGAGACGGACGGAACCGCCCGTGATCGACAGCCGGTTAAAAGCGTTGCGTTACAAATGCAGCGCGTCTGATCAATGTGTCATACAGGAGACGCGCGGCGAGACGCGCACAGATCGCGTCATGGGGACCTGAAGTTAATTCCGCTCATCCGGGGGCTTGGGTTCGAACATGGCTGCTTTCACGGATCTGCGGGAGAAGCTGAAGTCGATGACGCCTCACATGGACGCTTACGAGAAAACCTTCGAGCGCAGCGACGGCGAGACGCGCAAACGCCGCGCGTCGGATGACGAGAGTGAGCGCGAGGAGCGTCGCGACGCGGAGGCTCGCAGAGTGCAGAGCGGCGTCAGGCAGCGGAGCGTCTTCACGCCGGAGGAGTGCGCGCGCGTCGAGGCGAAAATCGACGAGGTGGTTGCCATGGGCGACGAGGGGCTCTACCGGGAGCGCACGGTGGACCGGGCGCCGCTGCGGAACAAGTACTTCTTCGGGGAGGGTTACACGTACGGCTCCCAGCTGGAGAAGCGCGGCCCCGGGCAGGAGCGCCTGTACTCCGCGGGCGAGGTGGACGCGATCCCGGACTGGGTGCGCGAGCTGGTGATTGACCGGCTGGTCGCGCAGGGCGTCGTACCGGAGGGCTTCATCAACAGCGCCGTGATCAACGACTACCAGCCCGGAGGATGCATCGTGTCCCACGTCGATCCAGTTCACATCTTCGAGCGGCCGATCGTGTCCGTGTCGTTCTTCAGTGACAGCGCGCTCTGCTTCGGCTGCAGGTTCCGGTTCAAGCCCATCCGCGTGTCCGAGCCCGTACTGCGCCTGCCCGTGCTGCGCGGCAGCGTCACGATGCTCAGGTGGTGTACACCTACTGTAAACACCTACTGTAAACACTTACTGTAAACACCTACTGTAAACACTTACTGTAAACACTTACTGTAAACACTTACTGTAAACCTGTAAACACTTACTGTAAACCTGTAAACACCTACTGTAAACACCTACTGTAAACACTTACTGTAAACACTTACTGTAAACACCTACTGTAAACACCTACTGTAAACACTTACTGTAAACACCTACTGTAAACACCTACTGTAAACCTGTAAACACTTACTGTAAACACCTACTGTAAACACTTACTGTAAACACCTACTGTAAACACCTACTGTAAACACCTACTGTAAACACCTACTGTAAACCTGTAAACACTTACTGTAAACACCTACTGTAAACACTTACTGTAAACACTTACTGTAAACACCTACTGTAAACACCTACTGTAAACCTGTAAACACCTACTGTAAACACTTACTGTAAACCTGTAAACACCTACTGTAAACACCTACTGTAAACACCTACTGTAAACCTGTAAACACCTACTGTAAACACTTACTGTAAACCTGTAAACACCTACTGTAAACACTTACTGTAAACACTTACTGTAAACACCTACTGTAAACACCTACTGTAAACACTTACTGCAAACACCTACTGTAAACACCTACTGTAAACACTTACTGTAAACACTTACTGTAAACCTGTAAACACTTACTGTAAACACCTACTGTAAACACTTACTGTAAACCTGTAAACACCTACTGTAAACACCTACTGTAAACACTTACTGTAAACCTGCAAACACCTACTGCAAACACCTACTGCAAACACCTACTGCAAACACCTACTGCAAACACTTACTGTAAACCTGTAAACACCTACTGTAAACACCTACTGTAAACACTTACTGTAAACACCTACTGTAAACCTGTAAACACTTACTGTAAACACTTACTGTAAACACTTACTGTAAACACCTACTGTAAACACCTACTGTAAACACTTACTGTGATTATTTAATAACATGCTTTGTTTATTTGTCAGTGGCTATGCAGCTGACTGCATCACACACTGCATCCGCCCGCAGGACATCAAGGAGAGGAGAGCTGTGATCATTCTGAGAAAGTGAGTTATTGCAGTTCTTTTCATAAAATGTGAACATGAGGTTTGTGGTGTTACAGTGTCTTATCATCATCTTCATCTGCAGAACGAGGCCTGATGCCCCACGCCTGGACTCAGACTCACTGACCTCATCCGTACAGTCATCTGAGAGACGACACGTACTGAAGGCCAAACGCTCGCACCGGAAAACTGATCCGGATGCTGCACACAGGTACCATCAGAATCTGTTAAAACACATTGTGTTTAATTAGCAGTAATGGCTAAAACTCATGCATCAATTAGAGATTTAAAGACCCCGTGTGATGAAAATCAAGTGTCTCATGTTGTTTATGTCTGTGTGGTGTTTTTAATATGCTTTAAGGTAAAAAAAATGCAGATTCATCAGTCAACATGATTGCTGAATATTTTACAGCAAAATTGCTGTTTACCAAAAGACAGTCTGTCACAAACGTGTCACAAAGATGCTGTAACCAGTAAAAGTCAATGGGTGGACAAGAGAATCAGGTCGTCCAGCTGTTGTGATTGAGTGGAGGTGGAGACTAATTCACTGACAAGTGACTCCTGCATAGATAAATGTTACAGTAGTTTGTAAAAGCAATGAAAATTTTTCTCTCTCAGGCCTCGTATACTAGAGATGGACAAAGAACTTCAGAGGCGTTCGCTGTCCTCACGTCACGGCGACGGCGCTTCAGAAAACTCCTGGAGAAATATTGAAGAAAGAGCAAAGCTCAAGCTACACACATGACCACGCCCCCACACGACGAGTCAAGATGAGACATCACTGAGACACTCACAGCAGAACTCATGCGACATTAAATGTGCACATGGGGAAGAATGTAAAAGAGGTTTTCGTCACGAGAGCTCTCCGAGACATGAGCTGGAGATGTAGGACATTACGCTTTATTTAATAAGAGGCTTGATCTATCTGTTCAGACGTATCAAAACATGTTACTTTAAGATCCAATATATTTTGTTGTGTTTAATAGAAATGTATGGAATAAAAACATGCAAACCCAAGAGTGAACCTTAATCTGAATAGCTCATTGATAAGTGCAGCCTAACTGTTTAAACGGGTCATTCAGAAAACAGTGTTGAACAAAAAATGTGTTTATTGGTCAACTCTTTTAAAGCACACCAGTATAAGTGAAACATGATTGCTTTGGGAATTAGATGTTTCAGTTTTGTTCAGTGCACATCCTGCAACGACATTACATGTGTGACCAACTAACGTATTTGAACAGAACCATTAATTTAATAAATTATTTAAAATATATATTAATAAAATAACTAAATCTACACTAAAATGTACCAAAAAATGTTGGTTATTCTGGACTACTGCAATGTCCTTCTGGCTGGCCTTCAAGCCAATGCCACCAAACCCCTGCAAATGATCCAGAATGCTGCAGCATGTCTGGTCTTCAATCAACCAAAAACCGCCCATGTCACACCCCTCCTGACCTCACTCCACTGACTACCTGTAGCCACCTGCATCAGATTGAAATCTCTGACGCTTGCCTTTAGGACAGTAACCAGACCTCAACTCACTCCTCCACACATATGTCCCCTCCCGCCAGCTACGGTCAGTCAATGAGCGACGTCTGATTGTTCCCCCACAACGAGGCATCAGATCAATCTGTAAAACTTTCAAAAAATAAAAAAATTAAATAAAATACAAAATCTCCTTGTCTCTAGTTCATCTTGTCTCAAGTTCATCTTGTCTCTAGTTCATTTTGTCTCTAGATCATTTTGTCTCTAGTTCATCTTGTCTCTAGTTCATTTTGTCTCTTGTTCATCTCGTCTCTAGTTCATTCTGTCTCTATTATTTGTCTCTAAATTATGTTTAGTTCATTTGTCTCAAGTTCATCTTGTCTCTAGTTCATTTTGTCTCTAGATCATTTTGTCTCTAGTTCATCTTGTCTCTAGTTCATTTTGTCTCTTGTTCATCTCGTCTCTAGTTCATTCTGTCTCTAGTTCATTTTGTCTCTAGTTCATTTTGTCTCTAGTTCATTTAGTCTCTAGTTCATTTTGTCTCTAGTTCATCTTGTCTCTAGTTCATTTTGTCTCTAGTTCATCTTGTCTCTAGTTCATTTTGTCTCTAGTTCATCTTGTCTCTAGTTCATTTTGTCTCTAGTACATCTCTTCTCTAGTTCATCTTGTCTCTAGTTCATTCTGTCTCTAGTTCATCTTGTCTCTTGTTCATCTTGTCTCTAGTTCATTTTGTCTCTAGTTCATTTCGTCTCTAGTTCATCTTGTCTCTAGTACATCTCGTCTCTAGTTCATCTTGTCTCTAGTTCATCTTGTCTCTAGTTCATTTCGTCTCTAGTTCATCTTGTCTCTAGTTCATCTCGTCTCTAGTTCATCTTGTCTCTAGTTCATCTTGTCTCTAGTTCATCTCGTCTCTAGTTCATTTCGTCTCTAGTTCATTTCGTCTCTAGTTCATCTCGTCTCTAGTTCATCTTGTCTCTAGTTCATCTTGTCTCTAGTTCATTTAGTCTCTAGTTCATCTTGTTCTATCTTTCGTCTCTAGTTCATCTTGTCTCTAGTCATCTCATCTCTCGTCTCTTGTTCATTTCTCTATTATTGTCTCTAGTTCATCTTGTCTCTTGTTCATCTTGTCTCTAGTTCATTTCGTCTCTAGTTCATTTTGTTTCTAGTTCATCTCATCTCTAGTTCATCTCGTCTCTTGTTCATCTCGTCTCTTGTTCATTTTGTCTCTAGTTCATTTCGTCTCTAGTTCATCTCGTCTCTTGTTCATCTTGTCTCTTGTTCATCTTGTCTCTTGTTCATCGCGTCTCTAGTTCATTTTGTCTTTAGTTCATCTCGTCTCTAGTTCATCTCGCCTATAGTTAATTTTGTCTCTAGTTCATCTCGTCTCTAGTTCATTTTGTCTCTAGATCATTTTGTCTCTAGTTCATTTTGTCTCTTGTTCATCTCGTCTCTTGTTCATATCATCTCTTGTTCATCTCGTCTCTAGTTCATTTTGTCTCTAGTTCATCTTGTCTCTAGTTCATTTTGTCTCTAGTTCATCTTGTCTCTAGTTCATATCGTCTCTAGTTCATCTCGTCTCTAGTTCATCTTGTCTCTTGTTCATTCGTCACTAGTTCATCTCGTCTCTAGTTCATCTTGTCTCTTGTCATATTCTAGTTCATCTTGTCTCTAGGTAGTCGTTCATTTTGTCTCTAGTTCATTTTGTCTCTAGATCATTTTGTCTCTAGTTCATTTTGTCTCTAGATCATTTTGTCTCTTGTTCATCTCGGATTGTTCTCTCAGTTCATCTCATCTATCATTTTGTCTCTAGATATTTGTCTCTAATTTTGTCTCTAGTTCATCTCATTTATCTCGTCTCTAGTTCATCTCGTCTCTTGTTCATTTTGTCTCTAGTTCTTTATTCATTTAGTCTCTAGTTCATCTCGTCTCTAGTTCATCTCGTCTCTAGTTCATTTGTAGTCATTTTGTTTAGTTCATTCGTCTCTAGTTCATCTGTCTCTGTTAGATCTTGTTCATTGTCTCTTGTTCTCGTCTCTAGTTCATTCGAGTTCATTTGTCTCTAGTCATTTTGTCTCTAGTTCATTTTGTCTCTAGTTCATCTCGTCTTCTTAGTTCATTTGTCTCTAGTTCATTTCTTTGTCTCTTGTTCATCTCATCTCTAGTTCATCTCGCCTCTAGTTCATCTCGCTCTAGTTCATCTTGTCTCTTGTTCATCTCGTCTCTTGTTCATCTGTCTCTAGTTCATCTGTCTCTAGTTCACTCGTCTCTTTTCATCTCTCAGTTCATCTCGTCTAGTTTATCTATAGTTCATCTCGTCTTAGTTATTACTCTAGTTCATCTCGTCTCTTGTTCATCTCGTCTCTAGTTCATCTCGTCTCTAGTTCATCTCGTCTCTTGTTCATCTCGTCTCTAGTTCATCTCGTCTCTAGTTCATCTCGTCTCTTGTTCATCTCGTCTCTTGTTCATCTCGTCTCTAGTTCATCTCGTCTCTAGTTCATCTCGTCTCTAGTTCATCTCGTCTCTAGTTCATTTTGTCTCTAGTTCATTTTGTCTCTAGTTCATCTTGTCTCTAGTTCATTTAGTCTCTATGTCTTTCATCTCTTGTTATCTCTTTGTTCATCTCCTCTAGTTCATCTCGTCTCTTAGTTCATCTCGTCTCTAGTTCATCTCGTCTGTTTGTTCATTCGTCTATTCATCTCGTCTCTAGTTCATCTCGTCTCTAGTTCATCTCGTCTCTAGTTCATCTGTCTATAGTTCTCTAGTTCATTTTCTAGTTCATTTGTCTCTAGTTCATTTTGTCTCTAGATCATTTTGTCTCAATCTTCTCTAGTTCATCTCGTCTCTTAGTTCATCTTGTCTCTAGTTCATTTGTTCTAGTTCATTTTGTCTCTTGTTCATCTCATCTCTAGTTCATCTCGTCTCTAGTTCATCTCGTCTCTAGTTCATCTTGGCTCTAGTTCATCTACAGTTCATTTTTCATCTCGTCTCTAGTTCATCTCGTCTCTAGTTCATCTCGTCTCTTGTTCATCTCGTCTCTTGTTCATCTCGTCTCTAGTTCATCTCGTCTCTAGTGTCATTGTTATCTTGTATCATTTAGTCTCTAGTTCATTTGTCTCTATTATTGTCTTATATTTTGTTCATCTCTGTCTCTAGTTCATCTCGTCTAGTTCATCTCTGTGTGTTTTACACCATTCATCTCGTCTCTAGTTCATCTCAGTTCATCGTCTCAATGTTCATCCGTTCTAGTAGCACAATACAGTATCCGCTTGTAAATGTAGCTTTGTAGATTTGGCTTGTCGGCTCGCAAGGAAAAATGTTCAATGCTCTCGTCCTTTTGTAAGTCACTTTGGATAAAAGTGTCTGCTAAATGACTAAATGTAAATGTAAAATGGTGTAACAATCTGTTCAACAAATATATGACAAATAGGAAAATGTAGTAAATGATGAGACTAGTATGAGATCAAGATTTGCCTTCTCTGCGTCATGAATCCGAAATGAGTGACGTCACACGACACTGTCATCTCATTGGTTCACATATCATTAGTGATGGATCATTTTACCGCCTCGGACCTTTGAGTCTCGTTCAGCAAAATGAACGAATCTTTTTCAGGGTCATTTCGTTCATTTTAGCAAATATAATTAAAATGTTACTCCCCTAACACAGCTACTGCTTACGCAAACGTTGATCACACTACAAACGAGACAAAAGTATAATGCAGTAAGAAACAGAGAAGATTCATTCATTGTTTGTCTGGGTCTTCAGCTCACCTCTTACCTGGCGAGTCTGCGGGTTCGAGTCTGCGGGCTCGAGTCTGCGGGTTCGAGTCTGTGGGTTCGAGTTAGTGATGGTCGTTCATTTTGATTGAATCTTTAATGTGACTCGGAAAGAACGAGTCGTCTCGGGGAGTGATTCGTTCAGTTGCGCATGCGCTTAACCTCTAGAGAGAGAGAGAGATTAGTTCATCTCTCGAGTCTGCGGGTTCGAGTCGTTCGCTCTTTTGTCACGTGACAGCATTTAATCCAAAAATAAGTTAATAATTTACAACCTTCCTTACAAACGGATACATAGTTATTATAATTATTATTACTATTATAATTATTATTACTATCATTTACTCTTACAGTTACGTGATGTGTGTCTGGTCTCAAATTACAGTTTTTTATTTCTTACAGTTTATAAATGTGTGATTTTCTGTCCATATGATGGCGACATCACTTAAAGCAGAGATCAGTTACATTACCATAACCTCAGTATGATCCTCAATACAATGTAAACTAACATTCAAATTCAAAATGTTATTTGCTTTTACTTTGTCATTATGTCCTTTTTAACCAATCTTCTTATACAAATATTAGACCAATATGTCAAATCTGGTATAATCTGGAAAACAATTATTATAACAGCAAACTCAAAACTGGAGTAAAAACAAACACTACTGTGGTGTATAAATATTAACTATAAATACTTTGTAATTGTAGGCTTGGATTATGTTATTATATAACCTAGAAATGGACAGACCTTTATTATTTCTGACAATGCTTATTACACATCTTTTGATAATTTTATGATAATTCCTAAATATGATCCAACACACAACAAATACAGTTTATGTTAGTATTATTGACTGAGTACTGAAGTGGTCACGTGACGACTCGAGAGGCGAACTAATCGATTCTCTCCGGCTCGCGCTGCTTATGTTAATCTTATGGGTGTCACGTGATGAACGAACGACTCGAACCCGCAGACTCGAACCCGCAGACTCGCCATGTAAGAGGTGAGCTGAAGACCCAGACAAACAATGAATGAATCTTCTCTGTTTCTTACTACATTATACTTTTGTCTCGTTTGTAGTGTGATCAACGTTTCACTAGACATTACTAGTTGATCGTGATAATCGCACACGGCGTATTTGTGCGCAATATTTAGATAAAGTGTATTTAATAAGATTCAGATGTAAACTTAAGGGCATATCGAGCTTTAGTTCAGACAAATCAATAACTATAAATCAAAATAAATAACACTCAGGATCGATTAATAGGACTCATTGTGCAGTTGGGGGCCTAATAGACAAATACAGAAATTGCACATTTCGTCTTATACATAATTTAAAACTGTTGTTAGTATAAACAGTTGTAACAATGAACACCTATTATACTACAAAAATGGTCACATTAGTACTGAATACTCTGCCCAACCACCAGAGGGCAGCAAAGCAAACAGCATCAGGAGAGGACGAGTGTGTGTGTGTGTGTGTGTGTGTGTGTGTGTGTGTGTGTGTGTGTGTGTGTGTGTGTGTGTGTGTGTGTGTGTGTGTGTGTGTGTGTGTGTGTGTGTGTGTGTGTGTGTGTGTGTGTGTGTGTGTGTTTTACCTTATCAATATCATGCAACAGTTTTACACATGCACTGTTCTTCACTATTGTGTCTCATCTGTAATGCCCTTCTGTTACGTACACACACTCACCATTCACTCATTAGTTAGTACCTTGTAAGAACTGAATTGGACCTGTGGGAAAGCACAGGATCAACACAGCAGCTTGTAAAACCATCTTTGATGCCTCTGGCCCTTCCTGTGAATGTTGGCCATTTGCTTATTCAGTCAAAGGCCTGAAACAAGTGAATGCCAGACCTTTTGAGTGTAAACCTGTCTTTATTTCTATGATAATGAAGTGGTCTGAGTGAATTTTGTTGTTGGGATTAAGGGCTGATTTTTCTACAATAAGGACTACTGCTGAAGAGAATCCAAGTCTCCTGGTCTTCACTAGAAAAAGTTTCCAAAAGACCTTTTGGACTTTATGCCTTAGAAACGGCCTTAATTCTTTATAGCACAGATTAAGATATTTATGCTCCACAGTGGCTCAGTGTGTAGCGCTGTTGCTTCACAGCAAGAATGTCTATGGTTTGAGTTCTGGATGAGACCATTTCGTTGCAGAACCTTTTACCACAAAAAAACAGCTGACCCTCAAGATGTTGAAACCAATGTTGCAATATTTGAAAGGTATACAAAAACTATTTTCTTGAGAATTACGGAACATGGTAAAACTGGTCAAACAATGGCATCATATTTCTTCATACCCCAGTTCATGCTGTGACGTTTACAGCTCTTGTCACAATGCTTGTACTAGAGCAGATTGTAACAGTTAAAACAGTCAGTAATCAGCAATTGTTTTCTCATTATTTATACAAATTTGTGAGGTAACACTTTTTTGTTTATTAAACAAATTGCAGTGGAAGAAATTGAGTTAAATGCACTCTTAAAATGGTGCTTGATAATGCCATAGAAGAGCCATTTTGATTGTATGGTTCCATTAAGAACATCCACAGAACATTTCTGTTTCACACAGTTATTTGTAGTGGATAAAGGTTCTTTATAAAAAGGTAAGAAAGAAATGAACCTTTTAAGAAGCTTTATTTGTAGGCGTGTAGGTGATCTTTTCTCTGAGGTCAAAAAGAAAACAATAATTCATGCTTGTTGAAACGTATTTATTATCGTTGCCATGATTATAAGTTTTCTTGTTAATCATCATCAGCATATTCAGCATGGAAAGCAAAAGCATTTTGTTAAAGCAGAGGATGTTAGATTATAAAATGCATATAATCAGAATAAGTAGATTGTCGTTTAATTTTATATAAAACATTTACTCAGAAATGTCCAGTGTTTTAGACTCTTTGTCCTGTCGCTTTTTCAATTGTGACGCTGATACGCTTCATGCTGCTGTTGGGTATTAAAACTGCGCATCTGCTCTCATTAATCAAAGTGTTTTAATTAAGCGTCAGGTTACTTTTGTTTTTGAACTCTGCAATGACGAGTTTTTTTAACTTTGCGATGTTTTTGAACTCTGCAATGACGAGTTTTTTGACGAGTTATAAATGAGTCGCGCCTGTGCACCGGCACCGGCTCATATGAAGCGTGTCGGCAATTATTATCAAACAAACGGAAAGGTGACCGGTAGCCTCCCGACAGCTCGTCCTCTAACCGTGTCACGGTCACTGCGCGGATGTTCTGGAGGTCTTCTCCATCAGCGTTTCCTCCGATAGCGCCTCCTGAGATCAGCTGCCCGGTCGTGCGCTTTCGGCAGCAGTACGCGCTCCAGAAGTGAGTCGGCACGTTCACTCTGTGGTTTATGTATTCGTCACCCGGTACGACCCCTGTAACGATGTGAGCCGATTGATCGGTACAAAAGTCAGTCGTAATGTTCGCCATCTTTGTTTCCACCCGCCAATACCACTGCTTGTTAAAAGAGCCGAACTGAGGAGCCCCGTTGGTGAGGGTGAAGGTGGCCAGAGCCCACTGCTGTGTGTGAGCATGACAGACCGGAGCCAGATGTCCTCTCTCATAACCCGAGTTTCTGTAGTCAGTGTTGGAGGCTTGATTCGCTGGTGGTGTGATTGCATACGGATCTGCTGCCATGTCTGGTCCTGCACAAGGATCTTCCAGCTGCAACATTACAGAAGAAAAACAAACGTGATAATAACATACAGTCAACAGATCTGTCACTGAGCAAGCAACTTTTCACTGCTTTTTTTACTCACATATTTGTAATTTACAAAATTGTACTATATTTTTTTCTTTTTTGCAATGTGAAGCCGACATTAATCGTTTGATGAAAGAAATAAAGTTGTAATGAAGTTAAGAAATAAAAAAGCTGCAGTTAAAATGTACATAATTCAAGCATGCATCGTATTACTGGGCAGAATAATCAAAAGCTACATGCTGTATCTTCCCTACCCCTGAAGGATTTATTTTCACACATCTTGAGACATTAACTGTGTAGATTTCTGTGCCTGTTTACCAGCAACAAGCTAAAGTACAAATTTAGCCATTTTGTTTTTCTAGAAATGGAGCATCAGTTACACACACCTGAGGTTCAATGAACCATTTACTCAGTCTTCCACACTTCCTACACCCTTCAAACACATAGGCTGAGTACACCGGGGTCCTGTTGTGAGTATCATAAAGTGTGGCGTAATAATATCTGTTATTTCGAGTTTGACAGATCTGTTTGTACTGATCTCCAGGAAGGACTGTCGGTGATGTGTTGCTGGCAAAAAAATTGCCACATTCTGCTTGAAAATCCCTCACAACTTTAGCTGAACCAGCAGAGAGAAGCAAGACCATCACAAGAAGAATCATCATGATGAACTTCACAGTTCTCTGCACGTGAAAAATAAAACAAATACATTTTCATGAAAAAAGTTTCTAGATTTTTTTTGTTTTTTAAATAGGCAAAACATTTTTTAAAAATACATGTGAAAGTAATATTATTGCTTTAAAATTTTCATTTGAAAACGAGCAATAAGAAAAACATAAAAACAGAGATGCAGCTAGTAAAGTTACATGACTGCTGAACTGAATTTGCTTGCATACCTCTCTTCCCCACAGGTTACACAGTATGTTTACACCGGTTTACAATGTGTCTGCCTGTCTTCACCAGCTGCTATAATTCCCTCCTTTACCTGCATATATATATACCCTCGAAATTTACTGAAATGTGTTTTTTTTTAATAGATGCTGCAAAAACGGGAACTAAACCCAGCAGTTTCTTAAGATGTATACTTCTCTTTTCTTAAAACACTTTTGGACTGAAAGTTAAATATACAGTTCAATGTATGCTTTACCTGGAATGCATGCACCCATACAAACCCTGCACAGTTTGCTGTTTCATCAACACAAGGGACTATTCAAGAGTCTATGAACAACTGAAATAAAGAGTGATTGAGATGCACTAAAATGAGAGTGTAATGCATTTCAATGCTCATCCACCCTACTGAACACCTGCGATCATAAATGACCCAGTGTAATCTGAATGTCAGTTTAGATTTGGTTCAGCTGTGACTAAACCAGGGCTATCGTTTCAAAGTGAGTGAGACACTGTCCTGAACACAGTTTGTCAAGATATAAAGCAGGTTTAATTTTGGCACATTCACTTAGATGGCATTTCAAATCTGTTTGTTTACACTGGCTCTTCACTGGAAAACAATCACCTGGCGATTGGAATCCACTGAGCGGATTACTTTACAGACAAAATGAGATTTCTTACAATACATAACTCTACAGGACAGCACTGGCCATGTGCAACCCAGGTACAATCACCAGGAAATGTTTTGTTTTTTTAAATGTTCTCTCATTATCTCAGTTTCATGGGCTCTTCAGCTACTCTGCTCTTGAAAAGTGTGATCTGGTCCAGGTGGAACAGCGGCATGGCCCTGATCACACTGGCAAGGTCCTCATGCAGTAAAGGGTAAATCACCACACTGAGAGCTGGGCGAGATGACAAAAAACTGCAGGAACAAAGAAAAAGAACAGGCCAACAATAAGAATTTCCCAGAGAGGGATTAAATTAACCTGGATTAAAAAAAGCTTTTTGAAACAATGCTTAACTAGTTCATATAGTGAGACAATACTTAATTAGTTCTGGACTAGGGAATCATAAACTAAGGTAAATAAGGACTAACCAGCTATAAATGTCTTAGTTTAACTGAGCTAGTCCCACTCTAAAATGCATCTTAAATCTTAAAAAACATCTTAAAATATATCAGTGCCACTGTTTAGTCTTAGAATGCACACCAATAATGGTTTATTTCTAACACAATTATAAAATCTATATAATCAAAGCGCTGTCTGTGAAACTTAAACTGCCAGCATTACAGATGAGATCTTTTAAATGGACATTAAAATGTATGCATTTAGCAGAAGTTTTATCCAAGCGACAGAATGAATTCAGGCTATAGGCTTTTATTGGGAATGGAACCTATGAGCTGCAGGAAACAGACCTGTCCAGCAGGGTTTTCTGCAGCGTTTTGCAGGTAATGAGAGTCCCGCTCATGAACATGTGACACATGATGACATCAGAGCAGCTCTGCATGAAAGCTGCGACAGCGGAGGGCTGGAAGGTTCCCTGTCGAGAAACCAGACACAGACGCTGCAGCTGCCGACATTTACTGAGTGCTTCAAAAAATGCAGCACTCGCATTGAAGTATGGCTGTTCCAGTCTGAAAATATAACAGAGTTAATACTTCATCAATAAACTGCAAATTTATAAACAATTCCTAAAAAAAGCCAAACTATACAATGGTCCATGTTTACTCAAATCTTACATTTATATAAGGTTATAATATATTCTTCTTTGCCTATAATTTAACACATGTAAGGCCATTTTTAGAGGAACGTAGACCCTGGATGTACAGCGGTTAATATTGTCACTGAAATGAACACTCAAGTGCTGCCCCCTACTGACAAGCTGTAGTCATAACGTGAACAAATTTATTGCAATAAAAATAAAATTAACTTTATGGGTTGCTTTAAGTGTGTTGTAGGTGTGTGCTCACCTTAAATCCCTGAGTTGTGTGCAGTACATGAGTGTCTCCAGCAGGGCCTGTGTGTAGTTCATGGTCTTTAAAGATCCAAGATTTGCCAACGATAACGACTGAAGTTCCTTGCACCCTTGAACAAGCTCAATTAATCCTGTCCCCTTCAGAACTCCAGGAAGATGAGCAAGGGTGAGCTTGCGTAAAAATTTCAGCTTTCCTAAAGCGGCCAACTCAACATCACTAACACTGTAAGACCAAGAGCATGCTGCAGGATCCTTACGCATGGCCGGCTCATTCCGCGGCATGGCAGAGCAAAATCCTGCACCAATAAGCTCCAGCTCTACAAGATGAGGGCAACCCTGAAACAGAGGTTGAATGCAGAGCCCCCCCTGCTGATCTCCACCCGAACCCCCCGTGACCTCATTTCTGGGGCGATATGTAGGTACACCAATGCGGTTGCTCTTTTTAAGCCCAAGCAGTAGTGACCCTGAGGTGAGATTCGTGCTGGAGTCTGGCATATTCACAGATGCTGGTGACGACTGTGCCAGGGCACAGACAGGAAGTGCTAGCGAACGCAAGGAAGCGAGACGTCCTATCACACCACACAAGTGCCCATCCTGTCCTGCAGAAACACAATGATGGTAGTGTGTGGCAGACAAATTAAGATGAAGAAGGTGAGGACAACATTCAGTAAGTGCTTTGATACTCTCTGCATCCATTTCCTCCTCAACCTTCCCGCAGCTGTCAGGGACGGGGCCTCGGCCGCAACCTCGCAGGTTGAGACTCCGTAGGGGTTTGAGGTCACGACCCGCACTAAGCAGCACGTGTAGAGGGTTGAACCCAGGAGCCGAACACCGCGAGATGTTTAGGTAGGTGGGGCAGCCATGCGCTAAGACCCGCCCTAATATAGCACCATCCAACCATGTACGCGGAAGCTGAAGTGCGCTAACTGTATTTCCTGCCAGTGACGCCATACTCTCCATTAGTGCTGTCATGGCAACTGGCCTAGGTGGGGCGGGCCCAGGGACAGAAAGAACCAATCCTGTAAGACCCTCTGGCACACGCATACTGAAGACCGCCAAATACAGCGCCAAAAGAGTACGATTGACCTCGCCAGGCGCCAGGCGTGCTGAGAACCAGCGCAAGTTTTGATAATGTGGCACGCTGCTCTGGCCCACCATCAGCTGCGCGCAACCTCCAGCCTCTCTCCAGCCCTCGCTGGCCTCCAGATACAGCCGCAGGCTGCGCAGCGCACTACAACATGGTACCACGCCGTATGAGGGTGTCAGCAGCGTCTGCTTCAGCTCCTGCAGACGTGACAGAGCAGCCTTCCCTTCTGCGCTCACCTGATGGAGGTCAAACCCTGGCCCCACATCCAGAGCCAGCACACGCAGAAAACGCAGTGCGGTCAGCAGATGCGACAGACGAACTGATGTCAGCCGACAGCCTGAAAGGTCCAGACTGACCAGGCCCTTACAGCGGGTAACCTGGTCCACTGTAGAGCCGGCCAGCCAATAACAGCCACTCAGGTCCAATGTCTGGATGTCACTGGAAAAGTTCCTCAAGACCTGTTTCACGGCATCGTCGTTTGCCTGGTAATGAGAATTTAAACATGAAAATCTGTGACATTTTCCTTTTCCTTTTGCATTTTCCTTTTTGGTAAGGAAAATGCAGGAAAGAACAGCTTGTGCTCTAGTCTCATATTAAACCTTTAATTACTCAGAAATTAAGGATACACAGATATAAGAGGTTTTGGTCATTTTAAAGCTGCAGTCCGTAAATTTTTTTAAACCAAAAACTACAATAAAATGCAATTACTACAATAAATACATAACTACTTGTGAGTTTCTTAGCGTGGATGATGTTTAAATTCTAAACAACTGCTGTAAGAGCACGCTGCAAACCCACTCCATCATCTGCCGTACCCACTCCATCATCTGCTGTACCCACTCCATCATCTGCTGTACCCACTCCATCATCTACTGTACCCACTCCATCATCTGCTGTACCCACTCCATCATCTGCTGTACCCACTCCATCATCTGCTGTACCCACTCCATCATCTACTGTACCCACTCCATCATCTGCTGTACCCACTCCATCATCTACTGTACCCACTCCATCATCTGCTGTACCCACTCCATCATCTACTGTACCCACTCCATCATCTACTGTACCCACTCCATCATCTGCTGTACCCACTCCATCATCTGCTGTACCCACTCCATCATCTACTGTACCAACACGCACAATTTAGTAGCCAGATCTTCTTTCTACAGACAAGACGTAACCACAAATCAAACTGATTATTCCTGGGAAATCAGACCCGACAGCTCAAATGATAAATCATTATTATAAACTTACTGTTGTGAATCAGGGTAAGATAAGTAGATCATGTTGAACATGATCTGTCATGTACTTGCTCAATAACTGAGTTTTGTTATTAACCATTATTAACCAAAAAAGTTACGAATTTCAGCCGTAAAAAGTGTTCGTGTTAAATCTTGCTTTAAAACATAAACAAATAAGAACGGATAACTGTCTAATACTTCTGTTACTTGTCACAGAGGAAACTGGTTAGACCCTTGTGTTATCCACGTCCAATATCAGGCAATTCAGACCAATGCTGCTACAGTCTGTAATAAATAACAAGTCTCTGCATCGTGTGAAATACTGTGATGCTGTCAGTGAGTGACAGCAGAGATGTCTGTTCTCACCGTGTAGTTTTCCTGCAGGTGTATATGTGTTGTCAAGCTCTTATCCAGACAGAGAGCTCGGAACTTCCTGCACACTCCGCTCACACTCAGTATCAGATCAGGGCTCGGAATGAATCTCAGGACATTCAGTAAAATCTCATCAGAGAAATCTGCAATGCTGACAGCTGTCTGAGAAACGCCGTCCGAGCAGCTCTGAGTCTGGAGAGACGCAAGAGAAGCCATTTATACAAACTCACATTTCGATTTCACTGAGCTGCAGAGCTCGTTTATATAAGAGGATGTTTCAGTAAGATGCTTTACATGTCCCTGTCGTGTCCCACATCGCTTCAAGTTAAGCAGATAATAAAAATGATGACTGAGATCTGTTTCGTTTCAAGACATTACTGCTGTCAGCTAAATTCATCGACGATAAAGATCTAAGGCAAGAAAATGTTAGCCAGCTAACTAACAGTAATAGCCTGTATTATCAAACATGTTTTAACTTACCGATTCTATTGTATTATTCATGCTGTTGTATTGTAAAGTTGATGGATGTGTACTTTTGTATTATGTAAACATAAATCTCTGCCATCTCAAGGCACTGATAACAATTTATCCATCAGTTACCGTGTGCTCCTCCACACACATAGCGGCAACTAGCAGCTGTTTACTTCCGCCGGAACGATTTTACAGACGTACTCGTTTCCGGTAGGATGATAAAGTCCCCGGGTGCGGTTCATTCGATGGTCATTTAATAATTCAGTTTTCAAATATCAGTTTTTTTTTAATATTTAGAAACTCAATGTGCTGTTTTCTGGTTTTATAATAAACGTTTAGAATATACATACTCGAGCAGTGTCAGATGTTGTAGAATGAAGATACTGAAGATTAAACGAAGTATCAGTAAATACACAAATCTGCATATCCAGAGAAAGCAAACTGCTAACATTGTAGTTCACTCGCATAGAGCCTTCTACACACCTGCGACTGAAAGTCATTGTGCTTCAGATTCTGGTTTGTGATGTTCTGTAGTAATCCTCACGCATATCAGTCATGTGAAAATCTTCTGCATGAAGTTTCAAGGCAGGAAAATGAGTTTCAAAGCATCAGAAGTTAAATTTGAATCCTGTGCACATTGAGAAACTACCAGAGCACAGATTGACCAAACACAAATGAGTAACTGTATTGAAACTGTATTATCAGTGAAATCTGATACTTCTAGGCAAGCAGTGTCAGTAACTTTACCATAAGTGAAGTTCATGGGAACACGTCAAAATTTTAAACTTCTCTGGGCTGGTTTATTGGGGGGGAAAAAAAATAAAAAAACTCCACTGGAACAAGACTGAAGTAAATAGTTCACTATATAAAGTGGAGCTGCTTAATACTCCCGAGTCATATTTACCCTGAACACAAAACTCCTTTTTGGAAATTCTTGCCCAATCATGTTCATCACACTTTTAGCAGCTTCACTGCAACCCAACTTAAAACTCAGTCAACACCATCCCACCCCAGAAAGACAGCAGTCAGTGTGGTTTAACATGTGCACATTTTATTTGGGTTCACTTGTCAGTGTACAGAGACACCCTGCCTTACAAAAGCAAGAGATATCCCTCATTCACATATCCTAGGGGAGTCCTGCAAGATCTTCAAAATGGTAAAGCTTTCCCCATCATAGCAACAATAACCTGGAACAAGTTTAAGGCTGAAGTACAAAAAGAAAAACAATGTATCGAGTACATAATTTACATAAACACTATAACAAGTCATGTAAGCCCACTGTGACGAGGGCAAAGTGGTAGACGCTTTTGGAATGACTAAAAGATGAAATGTACATTAAAGTCCTCTTGGGGAAAGCTTTGCCCCACAAGACAACTACCTCCCTTTCCAGTTTCCGCATCCTAATCAAATGCGCCATACAGAGCAGAAGCCATGCTGATGTCATCTTTTCAGAGAGGTGTAGGTTGGTTGTTTCAACCCTGCTGCATGGCCAGATATGGTGAAAAGTCTGTTTAGAAGCACTTCCTGTGGACAATGGATGGGCCAGACTCATCGTACTCCTGCTTGCTGATCCACATCTGCTGGAAGGTGGAAAGGGAAGCCAGGATAGATCCGCCGATCCAGACAGAGTATTTGCGCTCAGGAGGAGCGATAATCTACAGAGAGAGAATAACAGATGTTAACACCACAGCTGTCGCAAATGTAACTATGCAAATTGAGTGAACCAGGATGAACAGTCTTCACCTTGATCTTCATAGTGGAAGGAGCAAGAGAAGTGATCTCTTTCTGCATACGATCAGCAATGCCGGGGTACATGGTGGTGCCACCAGACAGCACAGTGTTGGCATACAGGTCCTTACGGATATCAACATCACACTTCATGATGGAGTTGAAGGTGGTTTCATGGATACCACAAGACTCCATACCTAGAAGAAAGGGACAGAGCAGTTCAGTATGATTTTAATAAGCAGCCGGCAAAAGGAAACACTTTCATGGGGTGCATTAACAAAACCCACCCAGGAAGGAAGGCTGGAACAAAGCCTCAGGGCAACGGAAACGTTCGTTGCCAATGGTGATGACCTGTCCGTCAGGCAGCTCGTAGCTCTTCTCCAGGGATGAAGATGAGGCAGCAGTGCCCATCTCCTGCTCAAAGTCCAGAGCCACATAGCAAAGCTTCTCCTTGATGTCACGAACAATTTCTCTCTCTGCTGTGGTGGTGAAGCTGTAGCCACGCTCAGTCAGGATCTTCATCAGGTAGTCTGTCAGGTCACGACCAGCCAGGTCCAGACGCAGGATAGCGTGGGGAAGAGCGTAACCCTCATAGATGGGCACGGTGTGGGTAACACCATCACCAGAGTCCATCACGATACCCGTAGTACGACCAGAAGCATACAGGGAGAGCACAGCTTGGATGGCCACATACATGGCAGGGGTGTTGAAGGTCTCAAACATGATCTGCAAGAAAAGAACCAGAGTTTTATCATCAAGTTAAACTTCTTAAAGAGGCCAACACAACACTAATAGGCAAAACATGGAGCAAAACTGGACAGGCAAGTATCTTTAACAGACCATGCTCAAAACTTGTGACAAGTGTTACAAAAAACATGCAGGAAATAAAGTACAAACACAAATGAACCTGTTGAACATCCTAACAGGAGATCATGGCAGAGAACAGAGAGCCTGAGAGGAAACGCACAGGAAGGAAATGAATGGAAGAAAAAAGGCAACAGAAATCAGATCACTGAAACAGAAGGACTGTGAACATACGACAAGGTCACACCTGTGTCATTTTTTCCCTGTTGGCTTTGGGATTGAGGGGAGCCTCTGTCAGCAGGACGGGGTGCTCCTCAGGGGCAACACGCAGCTCATTGTAGAAGGTGTGATGCCAGATCTTCTCCATATCATCCCAGTTTGTCACAATACCGTGTTCAATGGGGTATTTGAGGGTCAGGATACCTCTCTTGCTCTGAGCCTCATCTCCAACGTAAGAGTCTTTCTGTCCCATACCAACCATCACACCCTGAAAGACAAACATTAAAGTTATGCAACCCGAGCGGAAAACGTGCCCTTTGCAGCTTCAAGTCATCTTCAGAGTCTCTTCACCCTCAACTTCACATAAGTGCAAGACAACAGATCACTTAACGTGGCCAGAATATTGAACGAACATCCTGGGCGAAGACTTCAAAAGGCTGGAGTAAAACATCTTTTACAAAACCCCAGTCTTCATCTCATGTCACTCTTCAGCTGTGAATCAATGCTTGAATAAAATCAGATCTTACCTGATGCCGGGGTCTGCCAACAATGGAGGGGAACACGGCGCGGGGGGCATCGTCTCCAGCAAAACCGGCTTTGCACATACCGGAGCCGTTATCAACGACCAGGGCGGCGATTTCCTCATCCATGTCTGTAAAACAAATAAACCGTGAAGTCGCTCCGGTTCGTCTCCGGCCGTCCTGCAGGCGGCGCTGCAGCGCAGTTCACACCGAGCGATTACACACAAAGGAAGCGGCCCGACTCTCGCTATTGCCTTATATGGCAACGAGTCTCCGCGGCGCGTGGAATCAGACGCGACGCGACGCGACGCGACCACTCCCAGTTTCAAGAGCGATCAGCGCCACCGATAATCAATGAAACTGATCTGCGTTAATACGAGAGGAAGAGACCGTGAAACAAACGCGCCAGTGCAGAATAAAAGACCCTCCGTCCCTTCAATGGAGGAGGTCGCTTACATTCGTCACTTACGCAGTTAAACACCAGAGAAGCGCACGTTAACCCGTCAGAAACTGCTAGTTAACGATTTAATCCAGTTCCGACAGGTCTGTGAACCACACCCACCATTCACGAACACGTCCCCGGTAAACGATGCGTCGCACGACTCGATAAACCTCACCATGTTATTCACACGAGTTAAAAACGACATGTCCGCTAACCTCACATTAATAGAGACAAGCGTATGAGAAACACATCGCCCTCACTGTACAGTGCACAAATAATAATAAACTCACTCATATAAACACTCATATAAAACTAATAAACAGTGCACAAATAAACACTCATAAAACTAATAAACAGTGCACAAATAAACACTCATAAAACTAATAAACAGTGCACAAATAAACACTCATATAAAACTAATAAACAGTGCACAAATAAACACTCATATAAAACTAATAAACAGTGCACAAATAAACACTCATATAAAACTAATAAACAGTGCACAAATAAACACTCATATAAAACTAATAAACAGTGCACAAATAAACACTCATATAAAACTAATAAACAGTGCACAAATAAACACTCATATAAAACTAATAAACAGTGCACAAATAAACACTCATAAGTGAGTAAAGCGCTCACCTGTGAATTATTCTTATTATTATTATTATTAGATATTGTGACGAGAGAGAGACTGCGTGTGTCCGCGCGCACTGAACACTCAACACTGAGCCCGCGCTGCCTCTCACTTTTATAGTCCGTGCGGCGGCCGGCTCCATCCATATAAGGTAAACTTTCGGCATCGAGCGATCTGATTGGCCAGTCGCCGTCCACTTGGCGAGTTTCAAGCTTGTTGCCTGAAATTCAAGTTCAGAGTTGATGTGACATTAACAAAAGCAGACATGATGGTCTGAGATCAGTCCCACCACTGAGACGACCACAGGAGCTTCAGTCGTGTTAAACCACAACAGCAACGACACGACAACATGTTGACATGTGAACAGTACAGACTCGTCGAAGTCTGATCTGTAATCAGTCTATTCGATCTGCCCGTCTGTGATCATTGAAGGTGGAGGATTCAGATCACTGGTCTGTGATCATTGAATGTGGAGGGTTCAGATCACTGATCTGTGATCATTGAAGGTGGAGGGTTCAGATCATTGGTCTGTGATCATTGAAGGTGGAGGGTTCAGATCACTGGTCTGTGATCATTGAAGGTGGAGGGTTCAGATCACTGGTCTGTGATCATTGAAGGTGGAGGGTTCAGATCACTGGTCTGTGATCATTGAAGGTGGAGGGTTCAGATCACTGGTCTGTGATCATTGAAGGTGGAGGGTTCAGATCACTGGTCTGTGATCATTGAAGGTGGAGGGTTCAGATCACTGGTCTGTGATCATTGAAGGTGGAGGGTTCAGATCACTGGTCTGTGATCATTGAAGGTGGAGGGTTCAGATCACTGGTCTGTGATCATTGAAGGTGGAGGGTTCAGATCACTGGTCTGTGATCATTGAAGGTGGAGGGTTCAGATCACTGGTCTGTGATCATTGAAGGTGGAGGGTTCAGATCACTGATCTGTGATCATTGAAGGTGGAGGGTTCAGATCACTGGTCTGTGATCATTGAAGGTGGAGGGTTCAGATCACTGATCTGTGATCATTGAAGGTGGAGGGTTCAGATCACTGGTCTGTGATCATTGAAGGTGGAGGGTTCAGATCACTGATCTGTGATCATTGGACATGCAACGTTTCACACTCATTGTCAGTACATAACACAGTTCAGTTCGGTCTGTTCAGATGAGATTGACGGTGGAGGGTTCCAATCACGGTCTCTCATCACTCAAACTGGACGGTCTCAGATCAGTCGGTCTGGTGATCATTGAACGTGGAAGGTTCAACACGGTTATGTTGCACTGCGAGTTTTAATGTCTCTGAACCCGTTTGCATATTGTCACGCTGTGGCATTAAAGTTCAGGACTGAATGAAATATGAGATAATATATAAACGATATTGATATAAGATGTATCAGATATTGATATAAGATGTACTAGATATTGACATAGGATGTATCAGATATTGACATAGGATGTTCAGATACATAGGATCTGTGATCATTGAATATGGAGGGTTCAGATCACATAGGTGTGATCAGATATTGATATAAGATGTATCAGATATTGGTATAAGATGATCAATTGATATAAGGTGGAGCAGATATTGAGATATTGGGTCTGTGATATTGATATAAGATTCAGATCATATGATTTATGATATTGATATAAGAGTATCAGATATTGGTATAAGATGTATCATTTGAGTGGAGGTTCAGATCATTGGTATAGATGTATCATTGATATATTAGGATGTATCAGATATTGATATAAGATGGATATAAGGTATTGATATAAGATGTATAGATATTGATATAAGATGTATCAGATATTGATATAAGATTATTGAAGTATTGATATAGATGTATCAGATATTGTCTGATGTATCATTGATATAAGATGTATTAGATATTGATATAGGATGTATCAGATATTGATATAGGATGTATCAGATATTGATATAAGATGTATCATTGATATTGATATAAGATGTACTGGTATTGATATTGAAGATGGAGTTCAGATATTGGTATAAGATGTATCAGATATTGATATAAGATGTATCAGATATTGATATAAGATGTATCAGATATTGATATAAGTGGAGGTTGAGATCACTGGTCTGTGATCATTGAAGGTGGAGTTCAGATCATTGGTTGTATCAGATATTGATATAGATGTATCAGATATTGATATAAGATGTATCAGATATTGATATAAGATGTATCAGATATTGATATAAGATGTATCATTGAAGGTTGATATATTGATGTATCAGATTGGTCTATGATATTGATATAAGATGTATCAGATATTGATATAAGATGTATCATGATATTGATATAAGATGTATCAGATACTGATTTGATCATATGATATGGATGTATCAGATATTGGTATAGTGTATCATATTGAATAAGATGTATCAGATATTGATATTTAAGGATGTATCAATATTGATATAAGATGTATCACATATTGATATAAGATGTATCACATATTGATATAAGATGTATCAGATATTGATATAAGATGTATCAATATTGATATAAGATGTATCAGATATTGATATAAGATTATCAGATATTGATATAAGATGTATCAGATATTGATATAAGATGTATCACATATTGATATAAGATGGTATCAGATATTGATATAAGATGTATCACATATTGATAGAAGATGGATCACATATTGATATAAGATACTGATATAAGATGTATCATATTGATATGATGTATCAGATATTGATATAAGATGTATCAGATATTGATATAAGATGTATCAGATATTGATATAAGATTGTATCAGATATTGATATAAGATGTATCACATATTGATATATATGTCAGATATTGATATAAGATGTATCACATATTGATATAAGATGTATCAGATATTGATATAAGATGTATCACATATTGATATAAGATGTATCACATATTGATATAAGATGTATCACATATTGATATAAGATGTATCACATATTGATATAAGATGTATCAGATATTGATATAAGATGTATCAGATATTGATATAAGATGTATCACATATTGATATAAGATGTATCACATTGATATAAGATGTATCATATTGATATAAGATGTATCACTATTGTTAGAAGATGTATGAAATATTGATATAAGATGTATCAATATTGATATAAGATGTTCAATTGATATAAGATGTATCACATATTGATATAAGATGTATCAGATATTGATATAAGATGTATCACATATTGATATAAGATGTATCAGATATTGATATAAGATGTATCACATATTGATATAAGATGTATCAGATATTGATATAAGATGTATCAGATATTGATATAAGATGTATCAGATATTGATATAAGATGTATCAGATATTGATATAAGATGTATCACATATTGATATAAGATGTATCAGATATAGATGTATCAGATATTGATATAAGATGTATCACATATTGATATAAGATGTATCAGATATTGATATAAGATGTATCAGATATTGATATAAGATGTATCCATATTGATATAAGATGTATCAGATATTGATATAAGATGTGTCATATTGATATAAGATGTATCACATATTGATATAAGATGTATCACATATTGATATAAGATGTATCAGATATTGATATAAGATGTATCAGATATTGATATAAGATGTATCAGATATTGATATAAGATGTATCAGATATTGATATAAGATGTATCACATATTGATATAAGATGTATCACATATTGATATAAGATGTATCACATATTGATATAAGATGTATCAGATATTGATATAAGATGTATCACATATTGATATAAGATGTATCAGATATTGATATAAGATGTATCAGATATTGATATAAGATGTATCAGATATTGATATAGATGTATCAGATATTGATATAAGATGTATCACATATTGATATAAGATGTATCAGATATTGATATAAGATGTATCACATATTGATATAAGATGTATCAGATATTGATATAAGATGTATCAGATATTGATATAAGATGTATCACATATTGATATAAGATGTATCAGATATTGATATAAGATGTATCAGATATTGATATAAGATGTATCACATATTGATATAAGATGTATCACATATTGATATAAGATGTATCACATATTGATATAAGATGTATCAGATATTGATATAAGATGTATCACATATTGATATAAGATGTATCAGATATTGATATAAGATGTATCACATATTGATATAAGATGTATCACATATTGATATAAGATGTATCACATATTGATATAAGATGTATCACATATTGATATAAGATGTATCAGATATTGATATAAGATGTATCAGATATTGATATAAGATGTATCACATATTGATATAAGATGTATCAGATATTGATATAGGATGTATCAGATATTGATATAAGATGTATCAGATATTGATATAAAGATTTGATATAAGATGTAACATATATTGATATAAGATGTATCAGATATTGATATAAGATGTATCAGATATTGATATAAGATGTATCAGATATTGATATAAGATGTATCAGATATTGATATAAGATGTATCAGATATTGATATAAGATGTATCACATATTGATATAAGATGTATCAGATATTGATATAAGATGTATCAGATATTGATATAAGATGTATCAGATATTGATATAAGATGTATCACATATTGATATAAGATGTATCACATATTGATATAAGATGTATCAGATATTGATATAAGATGTATCACATATTGATATAAGATGTATCAGATATTGATATAAGATGTATCACATATTGATATAAGATGTATCAGATATTGATATAAGATGTATCACATATTGATATAAGATGTATCAGATATTGATATAAGATGTATCACATATTGATATTGTATAAGATGTATCAGATATTGATATTGATATAAGATGTATCAGATATTGATATAAGATGTATCACATATTGATATAAGATGTATCAGATATTGATATAAGATGTATCAGATATTGATATAGGATGTATCAGATATTGATATAAGATGTATCAGATATTGATATAAGATGTATCAGATATTGATATAAGATGTATCACATATTGATATAAGATGTATCAGATATTGATATAAGATGTATCACATATTGATATAAGATGTATCACATATTGATATAAGATGTATCAGATATTGATATAAGATGTATCAGATATTGATATAAGATGTATCACATATTGATATAAGATGTATTAATGTCGTTATCGCTCGTATTAGTGTCGCACTGTTTCTCATTAACTGATGCACACGCTGAACGCGGCGCTGGGTTTGTTTGGAGCACTTCCGGTGAACCCGGCGTTTGCGTTATACGTCATCATCGATCACGTGGTACACATCCTCTGCCCAGCACTTGCGCAGTGCGGCGTTTGTTTTGTGTATTCTTCATCGTGTTTTATTATTCATATTACATACATATCACACTTCAAAAATGACACGTTATGAGCAGCCTTACACAGATGTACGGTTATGGTAACCTTAGTTACCTTATTCAGACCATAGTTACAGTTTACAGTCAAACCGTGAAAACTTGGTAAAGACCACAACTGACAGAAAAGTAGAAAATAACACAAATATTCTGATTTAATGCATAAATGTTCCACATTAATTCATTACACTTTTATACTGAAACTTAGGTCGCCATGGTAAATGTTTGTGAAGGAAGGATGATAATTCTGTTACATTGCAGAAACAAGTTGTGAATGCAGTACTCTTGCATTTCTTGCCTTGTCTCATCAATAAACCATTAACCTGACAAGAAAATCAGTATATGAATTTTATGTTATCATGATATTCAGAAGCTGGTCATACTGACACGTGACACATTTCCCACAATATTTAAATTAGTGGCCAAATTCCTAAATTATTACATTTGTTCACCCTCTAGTCCTGAATTTGTGATGACGTCGCTTTATTGACAGCATTGGTATGCTGCATAGTGTTTCTAACTGCAGTGACATCCAATGCACCCGCCCACCTCTAACCAAAACACTCATCAACACTGACAAGCATGATATTGAATTTTGACTATTTATGTACAATTTCCCAAAGCGAACAGGTGACTGGACCAACAGGATATGAACAGCTTAGTTTCATACCTGAAACTCGTTACGGCAGATAAGATTAGTCACAGAGGTTAATGATAGTTACAGCTCAGTGCCACATAGTTTATCAAACATACAATGTGCTGTACTACACATTCCTAATGTATAGCATGCATACCGCATTCATTTTCTTTCCTGGGTGTGTGAGAGTGGGTGTGTGAGTTTCAGCTGTTGTTTGGGAGTTACGGTGTTGAATGTTAATATGAATAAGAATCACATATGTGCATATATGATGGTGTTTTATCAGTTTTGGTTTACATCTTGTTTATTTCATCAACACATTACTAAAGACCTTAAAAGGATGTTTCAAGAAGAAAGAGGAAGAGGAAAAGAGAGAGAGGACGAGTCTGACAGCCGCAGCACAATGCGACAAATCTGAGAGGAAGTTGCAGTAGCGTGTTGCAAATGCAAATATAAAAGAAGTGAATTCGGACAATGTTAAAACACGGTAAATATATAAATTGGTTGGTAAATTTAAGTACAGTTGTATGTGTGATCATTAATGAATTGATTAGATTGAGCAGTTGTTTCGACACGTTTATTCTCTAATGGAGAGCATCAACATATTTAACAAATAGCAATCAATTAAATTTTCTTCCCTATAGACATATATGGAAGAAAATAAACAGTAGGTCAAACTGTTAATGAAGTTAGATAACCTTTGTGTTGTGTCTGTTTACAGAGACACATTGTTCAGAGACTGTATGCCCCTTTAAAAGGTATTCAGCCAATCTCCTTATAAGGTCATCTTTGGGTGAGTCACATGGTTTAGTGCTTTGGAACGCTTTGGTCATGTGACCCTTAAAGCGGAAATTAGAAAGTGAGTGATTGAGTATCTCTCTCGTCACTGCATATTATTCAGTAGTGTTGTGCTACTGAATCTTGTGCTGTTTTACACCAACATATCTTACTGTATGTAACACGGCAGGGCAGAAATACACTATATAATTACTTTCTAGTTGGCCTACTGATTCACTGACTCCGCCCATCAGATCTAGAGGACCCTATATGGAAAGAGTGACAGGTAAAACACTCATTCGCTGACACCTGATCCGGTGGACTGATGGATGATCCTCACTCTAAGCTGTAAGAACAGGTAGACTCCTAATATGGAAATAAAACCAAATTTCCTGGAGGTAAATCAGCATGATTTATCTCGTAAGGTACATAATGTAACACAAGTCTTAATAAGTCTTTGTAATAATACATTTCCTACTAGTTATTCCTCTCAGTATACAGCAGTTCAGAGTTCTTCTGGAAGAAATCAGACTTATTGTTCTCTTTATGTACTACAGGACAATGTGACTGCAAATAAGGGAAGTGTCAGTAAATCATGAAAGGCAACACAATGCATCCATTATGTAGAAGGTGAGCTCTCAGATTTTATGTACTAAATAAGGAAAGGCGAGTGACCTCTGGCTATTTCCTCAGGAATTAACACATGCTGAAACAGGCAGATACTCACACATCTTTAAAAAAACTGAAGCTTTAGCTTTCCACACAGCTGAACAGAATCTTAAATGAATTGATCTGTTTTAGAATTGACAATGCTGAAACTGAATTCATTTGCTTTATCTGTGTGTAGTATAATTTTGCAAACGTTTGGAAAGCAACATTTGCTTTAGTGCATGGTTTTGCTGTTGAAAGATAAAGGCATAACTTCATTTGTCTGTTGTTTTATTTCTAATGATTTTGTTTATGGATGTCTGCAGGATATTGTGTGAATTTCAGCTTTTGCAGGATCATTATCAGAGAGAGCTTGAGTCTGTAAGGATTAGCAGATATCTTTATATTTATGTGAGGATCTTCATGACACACAGATGCATTCCTCAGGTTCCAAACATGCCTCAACATTCCGTCATATCTGATTTATTATAACGGACTACAGGATGAAGAAGTCCAGCCGTATTTCTGACCTTCAGTCTCTGGACAACGAGAGCGACACAAGATGTTTTCCCAACAATATTAGGTTGTAAGAATATTTCCCTTGCATTTCCATTAAGTAACAACAACATTAAAAATGTTATTTTGAATGTTCTAGGAAAGTTCAAAACGTCCAGTTTCTTAGACGTTATACTAACATTGCTTGGTTATAAGAACTGTTCCACTAACAACTTTAAAATAATGTTTTTGATATACATATATGTATCATTAAAAGTATTAACATTACTGCAAGAACATTTTTTGATAATGTTGAAAAATTTTTAGAGAACATTTGCCAGCAATCTGAGAGCGTTTCTTGTTAGCTGGGTTTTGGTAACTCATTACTTTTGATCCAGCTGATTACTTTTGATCCAGCTGATGATCTGGTCATGCGGCATTTCATTAATTAGTTGCATTAATTCAACAGATTTGCATGCTGTACATCATACATTCTTCATCAGACAGTTGTTAAAGACGTATCGTTATGTTGAAGCTCATGCAGAGCTTTGGGCTTCATAAGTGTTTGGATCATTAAGACACTAAATTGATTTTGTATGTATATGGAGGCAACACAACTTTGTTTTCTTAACAAGGCTTTGTACATATACTATTTCCTTAATCAGAGACACCAAACACGATTTAACACACTGTTAGCACACCAATTTTATTCATAACTGTACCTCTTTATTGCCTTGTGATGTTTGTGTGTGTCTCAACACTTGCAGAGAGAAGCCGAGAACATTAACAGAGAAATGTAATGTATATTAAACAAACAGAAGACAGAGCACATAGAACTCACTCAGTATCAGAAAGCTGATGTTTGCCCTGAAAATAACCTTTGTAAGTTCCTGTTTCCTTATTTCTGCTGAATGTTTCGGTACAGCTCCACAATCACAATCAGTCTTCTTCAGTGTTATAAATATCTTGAGTTATAGTGTACACACAGTCTGTTTTCAGACAGCTTCTGATTGATCTGCACATATATAAAACACAAGCTGTTCATCAGAATCACTTAAACCTGTTCAGTCAAAATGCTAAATAAGGCAGAGTAGTAATTCTGGGAGATGTAGCTATACTTTTTTTTGTTAAGTACTTTAATAGTGTAAGCATTTTCATAAGTGTTAGTGTACAGTTGTGAGTATTACTTTGGGTCTGTATGATAACATTAGAAATGAATACTATTTATTGTACTCCTTGTATATTTATAATAATTTATAGCAGAGAGTAATAACTGACTATATATTGTGTGTGCACAACACTCAGCCCTATGAAAACTCTAAAATCTTCATGTTTCCTTCATGAACCTAATTACTTTTTTACACCAAAGAAATAATTTCAAGGTCAGGTGATGTAGGAACTGCACGTTTTCACCCTTTACAGTGGTACAGTGACACGGATGAGCTTGTTCTTCCCATAGCAACAGAGAGAAGACGCTGACGTGTGTCTAACGGTGCGAGTCTGCACTTTATTTCACTAGAGCACATGAAGTTGTGCAGACAGAGGCAAACCTGTCATCGATTACTGTTTGCTGAGTTAAAATAAAACAATAAAAGCATTAAAAGTTTGCACACAGACTGCTGGTCAGAAATGCACAATCGGAACTGAGACACTCTATCTCTCTCTCTGTCTCTCTCTCTCTGTCTCTCCCTCCGTCTCTCTCTCTGTCTCTCTCTCTCTTTCTCTCCCTCTGTCTCTCTCTCTCCGTCTCTCTCTCTCTCTCTCTCTTTCTCTCTCCCTCTCTGTCTCTCTCTGTCCTTCTCCCTCTCTCTCTCTTTCTCTCTCTCTCTTTCTCTCTCTGTCTCTCTCTCTTTCTGTCTCTCTCTCTGTCTCTTTCTCTTCCCCTCTTTCTTTCTCTCTGTCTGTCTTTCTCTCTCTCTGTCTCTCTATCTCTCTCTTTCTCTTCCCCTCTCTCTCTCTTTCTCTCTCTATCTCTCTGCCTCTTTCTCTTCCCTCTCTCTCTCTCTCTGTCTCTCTCTCTGTCTTTCTCTTTCTCTCTCTCTCTGTCTCTCTCCCTCTGTCTCTCTCTCTCTCTCTGTCTCTCTCTCTCTCTGTGTCTCTCTCTCTCTCTCTCTCTCCATCCTCTCTTACGCGCCATCGTCTATCACTTGTCACACCCACTCTGAACCGCTGGTTACCGATTCTCACCGAACCGTAACGTAAGAAACCGGATCATGTCTTCAGAAGGATTTGGCGATGCCGTGGTGATTCGGTTCGGCCTGATAAATGCCGATAACAAATATCTTACCGCAGAGGCGTTCGGCTTTAAAATCAATGCATCTGCGACCTCCATGAAGAAGAAGCAAGTGTGGACCCTGGAACAGTCCGGGGATCACGCCGACTCCAATGCCGTGTTCATCAAGAGCCACCTGGGTCGGTACCTCGCCACCGACAAGGATGGCAACGTGACGGCGGACAGCGAGCATCCCGGCCCGGATTGTCGGTTCCTAGTCATCGCTCACGACGACGGCCGGTGGTCCCTGCAATCCGAGCCTCACGCGCGGTACCTGGGCGGGACCGAGGACCGGATCGCGTGCTTCGCGCAGAGCGTCTCCCCTGCGGAGAAGTGGAGCGTGCACCTGGCCGCGCACCCGCAGGTGAACGTCTACAGCATCGCGCGGAAGCGGTACGCGCGGCTGTCCGCGGAGCGCAGCGAGCTCGCCGTGGACCGGGACGTGCCGTGGGGCGTGGATCCGCTCCTCACGCTCGTGTACCTGGATCACCGGTATCACCTGCAGACCGCCGACAACCGCTTCCTCGCGTGCAGCGGTGCCCTGGTGGCCAAACCGGACACCGCAACCGGGTTCACGCTGGAGTTTCGGGCGGGTAAGGTGGCTTTTCGCGATGCCACGGGGAAATACATCGCGCCCACCGGGCCCACCGGGACCATGAAGTCCGGCAGGAGCGCCCGTGTGGGCAAAGACGAGCTGTTCGTCCTCGAGCGGAGTCACGGGCAGCTGGTGCTGACGGCCAGCAACGAGAGAAACGTGTCCGTGCGCCAGGGTGCGACTGCACCTTTATACTGTTGAGATGAATAATAATAATAATAATAATAATAATAATAATAATAAAATAATAATAATAATTAATAGGTTTTAATTAAAGTATTGTCTTTTGGATTCATCGACCTGTAAATGATATTAAACGACACATGACTAACATTACGACATTTGGCAGTTTTGTTCAGTCTTAATGCACAGTTTCACATCATGGCTCCTCTCTTTCTTTTTAAGTGAAGTTCTCTCCTCCCGCTGCTCTTCATTTCTTTATTTCTTGCTGTTTTTCTCCGTTGTTTCAGGGGTTGATCTGTCAGCTAATCAGGATGAGGAGTCAGACCAGGAGGCGTTTCAGATGGAGATGAGCAGCGAGGCGAAGCGCTGCGCCTTCCGCTCCTGTAACGGGAAATACTGGAGCCTCGCACCCAGCGCAGCTGTCCAGTGTACCGCCGCCACCAAGTAACAGAGGAAAACCTGATTTATTCTACACATTCATTTGTATAAGGTTAAAAACAGCACACATATAATATAAATAATTCATTTGAAATAACACATACAATGTATATAATACATTTAAACACTATAATAAAGCATGGAAATCGTACCAGTTTAGAATGACATGAGGGTGAGTAAATGATTAAGTTTTATTTTTGGGTGAACTGTCCTTTTTACAAAGCGTAGAAAGACCAGATACTATATAAGTAAAGCCCAGGCCATGAAAATGGAACAGGCAACATGTATCTGCAAGACACATACTGAAGAATCAGCTCTGCTTTTTACAGGGTTCAGCTGAAACTGCATGTAATTGACTGATAGACAGATGTAATATCTTATTTACTTTTGTGAAGACGTATGATTATGTGAATACATTCTGAATTTTGGACCATTTAATTCATCATCTTCTTTATCGCAGGTCACCCAGCTGTTTCTTTGACCTGGAGTGGAAAGGGTCAAAGGTCACACTGAAGGCCAGTAATGGTAAATATCTGGCAGCCAAGAAAAACGGACAGATGGCTGCCACTGTGGACGCTGCAGGTCAGTGTGTGATGATCATCATATACATCTAAAGTGAATAATGAGATGGTCTAAACACACGGACGTCTTTTCATGATGATGCTTTGAGCTCTAGTGCTGGACCATTAGCATCAACAAATGGAAATTGCAGAAAAAACAGGTTTTCCAATACTGTCATTAAAGCTGCAATCCATAACTTTTGCCTCTCTACCACCATCTCTGTGTGAAACATAAACTTGCATGTTACTTTATCTACTTGTCTTTACACCTGTTGAAGTCAAATGAAGTCAAACTGACATTTCCCAGGAAATCAGACACAACAGCTCAAAATGATAAATCATCATTATAACCTTACTATTGTAAAACAGGGTAATGTAAGGAGATTGTGTGGAACACTGATCTGAGGCTCAGTAGCTGATTTTTGTAAACGCTACAGTGAAAGGAAATGTTTCGAGCTTCCAGATTTTAGAATTCTGCACCTCTTTTATGGTTCTTTTTGTCATTTTAGGATCTTGACAGCACCATCCACAGTTCATTAGGTGTAAAAGAGCAGGAAAACAAGTCTGTTTTGTCATGTTTCACAGGAGAGCAGGAGGAGTTTGTCATGAAGCTCATTAACAGGCCGTTAATCGTGCTGCGGGGGGAACATGGCTTTATAGGGTGTCGCAAACAAGGAACCGGAACTCTTGATTCCAACCGCTCATCCTATGACGTCTTCCAGCTAGAGTCCAGCAAAAATGCTTACAGCCTCAAAGGTGTGTGAGAAAAATAATCCAGATGGTCAAGTACTTTGAAGAAATCATATCACGTCTCTATTATTTCTCCTTTATTTGTCTCCTCAGACTCAGTGGGGAAGTATTGGACAGTGGAGGCAGATGGTTCTGTGGTGAGCAGCAGTGACACGCCCGTCTTCTTCCACTTTGAGTTCTGTGATTATAATAAAATGGCCATTAAGACAGAGGACGGCAGGTACCTGAAGGGCGATCATGCCGGGGTGCTGAAAGCCAGCGACCGGAGCAACGCTAACGCAACGTTGTGGGAATACTGAGTAACGCTGGCACCCGCCTCTGCAAAATTACACACACAAAACAAACAGTGTGTGTTCCTTAAACCTAACCTGTTCTTTAAACATAAGCATTACACAATCTCCACAGCATAAGCACAAGATAATAACATGCTTTACAAACATATCACACAACATAGTAAAACATCTCAGAATAATCGAATGGTTCAAATAAAACCAAGTGGAGAATTGAGTAGACGTTTTGCATAATGAAGTGCAAAAATGTAAAAAAAAATGTAAGAGAAGCACATACTCTTTGAAAGGATGTACTGAATGGTATGTGTGTTTTAAACTGGATTATTGTTAAACAGACTGGATAGACCTCAAATATACATCATGTACAAATACAAGTGGATGTTTTAGAGTTCTTAGTAATTATAACACAACAATATCACAATGAAATCCACACCTAACATCAACAGCACATACATTAAGCAGTTCAACACACAGATGTAGACTCATCTCTGATGTTTTGCTCATCTTAATAGGTGTTACTTGGAATCTAAAGGTAGTATTACATAATAATCAGTTATTTGCTTAGGCAAAATGGTTACAATGACGTATCAGTCACAGATGAAGCCTTCAGGCACAGAGTTTGTTCCATCTAAACATTTTTAGACTGCGCGTTTCTGTAATGAGGCCATGTTTTAAATAGCAGCTCAAAAGATGGAGAAATAAATTGTCATTCATATCAGAGGAACAAAACTCTCTCTCTCTTACAAGCACAAGCACATAAACTGATTCCAAAGCAAGTCATGTACTGTACATGATTTGTTTGTCAAATTTTCATATGTGGTAGTGTTCGTGCCCATTTTTGGTGTTGTTTGGCAAAGGTTACATTGTTTCCCTTACAGAAACAACAGTGTTTTCTGTGTAACTCAGACTTAATGTTTGATTTGCACTTTAAGCTAAAGCTTTTCCATGTCAGTGTCGAAAGGAAAAGATAAAAAAAGTTTGTGCCTTCCTCAGTGAGATACGATCTCTTTAGATGTTGAAATTGCTTTTTTGATTTTATTTGATTCTCATTATGTGCCATTTGCAACTGTACATCAGAAATAAATGAATTAATAATATGTTGTTGGAAAGTAAACAAAGTTTGTGCTTTGTCTTTTACTTCTAGAAAACGTTTATCTCACATACAGTAACATTATCATCATATAGATAAGGTTACGCAAAACAAAAAATATAAACATTAACAATAAATATTATGTGGAATGCGTAATATTCCACAACCACAAAACCATACAAATGTGTGTTTTTGAAACTATTGAAACAAACTTTGGTAAAAATGGGAAATGTTCTATAGAAAATCAAATATAAAACTGAATTGACCTACATTTGGTTGAACATTGTGTGTGGGGGGATGAGTTGTATTGGATGAGTTTTTGGGGGCTGGGGTCACCCGCCAAAATCTACTCCTGGTTCATATAAATAATCTTCTTTCACCTAATATGAGTTTAGAAGGACAAAAAACTTTACTTTCATAGCCTATTTTGTACCATATTCATGACCAGTGCCAGTAGTGTCATATCCTATGAAACCTTTTTTCTGTTGTAACTGTAGTAATGTCTCTGTTTTGGGTTTCATCTTGTTTTCTTCTGAATTCCATCTCAGCTTTGGAGAGTTTCTAGGATGTTGGCTTGATGACAGTGTGACTTGGCCAAAACTCAAAAAGCCTGCAGTACATACACTCTCTCTCTATCACATACACACACAATGTGAAAATAACTTCTAACAGATGTCAGTGTTCAATGTGGCAAAAATACATTTCACCAAAAATGTAAAAACAAAGACAGAAGAGCTGAGATTATAACGGACAGGCTGAAACTGGGGAAGTGAGAATGTGTGATGTTTATTAGTAAAAGGTCATTTCAGGTTTAGTACTGCAGCAGTGTGATATCATTCATAATACATTCAGCAGACAAAGTCTTTGTGTGTCTTGTGTGTGTATGAGAGCTGAATCACAGAATTAAATAAACCTCAGTTTGCATCAGAGTGAATGTTTAAAAGACTAATGGAGAATGTTAACAGAAAATATGTGTATGTGTGTGAGAGAGAGAGAAACAAAAACAGTTTAGAGCAAAATCACATTACTGTCTGTAATTACTAGCAGGGCAGTGGAACACATGGAGGAAATAATATCTAAGAATATAAATCACATCACATTCTGTTGAAGACTGAGTGGGTTAGATGACAGTGTAAGTGCTGCCGCCCAGTGGTTGACACAGACACACAAACAGGAGAACACAGGTTCATCTTTATTAGCATGATCAAAACATGTATATTTCACACATATATATATATATATAATTAAAAAATATAATTTAAATAAATCAGTCTTTAATTAAACAGAACCACCTCTGCACTCAAAGAATAATGACACAATGTGCTTTATGTGAATATAAATGCGTTACGTTACAGTTTTAACAGTCTGGATCAGGTGGAAAAACGCTCTTTAGCGTAACAATTGCAGGTCACCAGTTTTAATGTGTATGACCATAGTTTGTTAGCAGAACAAAATCAAGCCACAGGGGCTAGTTGTCACATGGGGAAGATCTTTATGTTATCACTGTGTGAGAGTGAATAAGAGATAAGAGAGTGTGTGAGAGTGAATAAGAGATAAGAGAGTGTGTGAGAGTGAATAAGAGATAAGAGAGTGTGTGAGAGTGAATAAGAGATAAGAGAGTGTGTGAGTGAATAAGAGATAAGAGAGTGTGTGAGAGTGAATAAGAGATAAGAGAGTGTGTGAGAGTGAATAAGAGATAAGAGAGTGTGTGAGAGTGAATAAGAGATAAGAGAGTGTGTGAGAGTGAATAAGAGATAAGAGAGTGTGTGAGAGTGAATAAGAGATAAGAGAGTGTGTGAGTGAATAAGAGATAAGAGAGTGTGTGAGAGTGAATAAGAGATAAGAGAGTGTGTGAGAGTGAATAAGAGATTCACTTCCAGCGGCTGATTCTTCGTAGCTGTACGTATGCGAGCGTCATGCACACGAGAATGATGCCCAGCAGAGCCACCTGATTCTGCCACAGACCCCACACACTGTAATCCAGCCCCTGAGACAGCAGATACATCTCTCCTGTCATCCTGAAACACACACAGACCCTCATTTCACTGTGACTGGTACTATTAACACGATATTTGTTTTGGGGAAAGCATCACTTTTAAATATTACATGCTGGGTGATTGTTGTAAACCCCAAACTAGCTGCAATCTGTAACTGTTTCTCTCTGCCATCTCTGTTTAAAACATCACATTGCAGGTTCCTGTACGTACATTTTACATATGACATCTAAAATGATAAATCATTGTTATAACTTACTGTTGTGAATCAGGGTAAGATGAGGAGATTGTGTTGAACATGATCTGTCATATACCTGCCTCATTTTTGTTCATTTTTACCTAAACGTTATGAATTGCAGCTTTAATAATTTCTGCAGCATGTTAAGGAGGTGTGTGATATTTATTTTTAAATATCTTGCAGTGTCAGAAGTTAGCTTTTAAGTACAAATATTCAATGTCATTTCTCAATTATTTAATTTATTATCTACATTAACAATAAAATAATTAGAAACTTTTAATTGATGTCATTTTATACCGCAGGACCTGGTAATGAATTCAAATTAAACGTGTTGTGTCAACTACATAAATACATGTATGTATCATGATCATTAGATAACAGTTATAATACCTCAAAATACAGACCACTAAACTTTCATTCCACTGTCTTCTCTTTATATGTTCACAGTGTGTTACGTAAGTGTTTTATTGTAGCATAATCAACTTACGTAGCATTGCCATTGTGAAACACTTGCCCTTTCATTTCATTTATAGTCACAGCCTACAAAAGAACAACACACTTATAATCAGCACTGCTGATATGACCTCCATCTGTATCTTCATCTGATTTAAAAATGCACATGGACAGCAAAGCATTGTGTCCTATCAAAAACCTTGTAATTGTCTCAACTTTACTGCTTTATTTAGCTTGTTCTTACATTTAGTCCATATTTGAAGATACTGGCCCACTGTAGCCATGACAACCAGCTGAGCATGGAGCTGAGATTCACGAGAAACCCTCCAAAGACCTGCAACATGGAATTAGAGAATCAGAAGGATGGAGACAGTGGAGCAGAGATGTTAAAGTCTGTAGATCAGGGGTCTCCAATACATGTTCATGGAGGTCCACAGAGCTGCAAAGTTTAGTACCAGTCTACTCTAACACACTGAATGTTTCTGTCAGTCCAAAAGACTCCATTAGGTGCTTCAGAAATGATTCAATAGGACTGGAGATAAACTCTGCAGATCTGTGGACGTCACTGGAGACCTCTGGAATGTGTGGTGCTTGGAATCTGACCATCATGAAGACAAAAGGAAGGGCAATGAGGACGTTGGCCATGGAGAAGGAGCTCACACTGGCACTGACCAGAAACGCCAGACTGACTCCAGCCAGACTGACCATAGACATGGTCAATGCGAAACAGAGGAACGCAGTAAATGCCGGCTTCAACCCTAATGACACACATATACCGTGCACACACTTACTGTTTACTGAGTACTGTACTGTAGATTACATGAACTTCTGTGTGACATGCTGTACTTCATCCAAAACAGTTTTCAAAACACTTCACTCCTTTTTCTAGAATTATTTTGCTCACAGCTTTTATTAAATTGTCAAATATAAATATAACTATATTGAACTATATTGAATAACTAAACTAGAATTGAAAACTTTTCCTATCATTTTAAATTACTGATGAAGGATCTTGCGCTGAAACTCAGTAAAATTACTGTGACAGAGTAAATGGAATGATTTAGAAGATACTCATATATGCTGTATATATCTTTACCAATCTTTTTTAAAAGGAAAATATGTGCTCACCCATCATATAGTATGAAATGCAGGAGAAGACAAAAATGGGTATGATGCGATTTGGTAACAGATCCACAAACACCTTGGACAGGAAATACACAGATGTACGGTAATATCCCCCAGAGTTCTCGTGTCTAAAACACACACACATTTATATTTGTAAAACAAGAACAGAAAATACAGAACATGGACCTCACAAATAAAATAACTGATAAGAGTCTAATAAGAGTCTAATACTAATAAATCATATCTGATAATATCACGCTCACACAAAGATGGCTCGTTCATTGATGAAAAGCTCCACTGCTGACAGGTTCCCAAACACCATATTAATGATGAGGAAGAAGAACGCACCAATCCTACACACACACACACACACACACACACAAACACACAAACAAACAAACACACACACACAAACAAACACAACGTTAAACACACACATTCAACGTTAAAAATTAAACTTACATTTTGAGTTAATGTACTTATTTTCTTAGAAAACTTTGTGCCACATCAATGCCTGTGTTCCAGGATGGATGGATGGACTGAGGGATGGATGGACTGAGGGATGGATAGATAGATGGATGTGAAAGTACCGGTTCTGCAGGGCTTCAGGAAGAGTTAAAGGCAGCTGGTAATAGATGAGACCGATTAACAGAGCAAAGATGATGTTCAGAATCAGCTGAGCGTACGAGGTTTGAGGATTTCTGAAGATGTTCAGTGCTGTCCTCCAGCACACCACCTTCATCTAAACACACACACATATACACACACACGCACCACATAAACCATCCATGAGACATGGTTTATGACACACTGTTGTATAATATCTGCAATTCACCCAGAACTGACCTGATAACAGCCATGAGGAGTTGAACAAAAGTTGAAAGTTAAACAGCAGGACAGTTTATCACAGAGATTAAACATTTGCAGACACACACAGAACCACACATGCTTCTACACACACCTGGTAGAAGAAAGATGTGACATATGCTGGTGTATTGTTGTTGGTTTCAAAGGAGGAACCCAATAAGCCAGTGATACATTTCAGTTCCTCTTCGACAACATCACAGAGCTGAGATTCTCTGTAGAGCTCAGCTAATGACTTCCCTAAAAAAGACAGAGATCTGACACTTTCACAACATCACATCAAATGTATTATACAAGCAGAAGTTTAAAGATCACAAGTTCAAAATTACATGTCTCTGTGTGTGTGTGTGGACTATGTCTGTACCTGATGACATGGAAGGAGACATATCTCCATTTGTGATGTCCAGAAAGAAATCAGCAGGGTTGTTGAAAGCGTCACATGTATAACCTGATCAGAAGAGGATAAACTCAAAAGCATTTCAACACTGTGTCACTGAAACGTGAAAACACGGCAGTACCTTCAGAACCTTCAGAAACATTACTGATTCTTTTCACAATGCCATAGAAGAACTATTTTGGTTCCACAAAGAACCAAAATAGTTTTTAAAAGAACCATTTCTTTTTATAGTCTAAAGAACAGTACAAAGTACAAAGAACAGATTTCAGTACAAAGAACCCTTTGTGAAGCACAAAGGTTCTGTGGATGTTAAAGGTTCTTTATGGAACCATACAATCAAAAATGTTCCTCTATGGCATCATGTTTTTAAGAGTGTTTATTTTTTAATAGTGTGGGCAGATAGACATGTACAAGTGTATTTTACCCAGACTCTGAAAGTAGTCCATGGCTTGGGCTGCATGGCCAGTGAAAAGAGTCTCGCCTTTATGAAGCAATGTCAGGTGATCAAAGAGCCTAAAAATGGAGTAACGTGGCTGGTGGATGGAGAAAATGATTGTTCTACCACCCCGAGACAGCCTGGAAGAGCAGAAGATCAGAGGAGGTGTGAAAAGAGAAGAGATCAGAATAAAGGTCTTCTGCTTCTGTAGAGGTTACGTCAGCAGTTTTTAGTTTGTACCTGTGTAGGAGAGCAATGATGCTGTTGGCTGTGTTGGAGTCAAGGCCTGTGGTCGGCTCATCCAGGAACAGAAGAGTAGGAGATGTAATGAGCTCCATACCAATGCTACAACGCTTTCTCTCTCCTCCTGAAACCCCCCGTATAAACTCAGTACCAATCTGGAGCAACAGAAAGAGATTGATCAAACATGTCACACATTACTGTTTACTGCTGAGCACAGCCAATATCTCCCATTTGGAAACAAAACTGCTTTACTGCTCATTCTTTATAAGAATATAAAGTACAAATATAACTTTTGTACATAACTTTTCAGCTTTTAATTTCAGCCTTTTAATGAGACTATAGTATTTTTAATATGATTACACCACTGTTTTACTTTATTTGATTTGTTTATCTTAGAAACTGGAAAAAAACTCTTGTGATAATCTTCATTTGTATAAAGATGCCTAATTACTAAATTTAAATATAGTAAAGAGTTGTATTTAAGTAATTATCCACGTAAACAGCATTTCAAATGTTTTTTTGATGAATTAATGGAGACATGAGCATTGTACAGTTAGTAGTAATTTGTGAGTAACCTTGGTGTCTGCGCAGTCCTCCAGGCCAAGCTCCCGGATAATGTCCTCCACTTTCTTTTCCTTGTCAGCAGCAGAATACTGTTTCCTTGGCAACCGCAAATTTCCAGAGAATAAGAGATTCTCTCGCACAGTCAGAGTGCCCATTAGAATATCATCCTACAGAAGACAGACAGATGAACAGACAGACAGAGGACAGACAGACTGCATTTTTAGACAGCTAAGAAAATGCTGAAAATTAAACCAAGTAAATGTATGTGGCAGTCTAGGAAATCTAATTATTTTTGGAGCAAAGCAAAAGATTGTGGAATGACAAAGACATGACCTTGATTCTGTAACATGGTTAATTGTTCTACATTAACATTTACATGATGTAAATTTTGTGTATTACAGCAGAATAGTTTTTTGCCAATGACTAAATGCTAATGACAGACAAACTCAGCATGCTTACCTGAACAACATAAGCAGACATGAGCCGCAGTTCAGAGGTCACAACCTTGTTGTCAACCAGAACTTGACCTGAGCGTAACCCACGCGGATCTTTTCTTCCAGCAAGCACGTCCAACAATCTTCATATGCAAACAAATATTAGAAATTCCAGTATGTAATGGACAGTATGTTGTCTATGTAACTGTGATTTTCTTGCGAGCGTCTTACGATGTTTTGCCACTTCCTGTTGCTCCCATGATTGCATTCATTCCGGTCCTCATGATGCCACTGACACGCCATAACAAACAAAACTTCCATAAATACTCGTATTCTTATAGAAACTAAGAGATACAGTATTTGATAGGCTTAAAATATAAAATATCTAAAATATGACTTAAAAAATGTCTGAAATACGACTGATGCCATGAAACGTGACAAAATAATAACTGTTGTCAAAACTGATATACTGAATCAGAATTTTACAGTTAATTTTATTAACAAAACATAATGTGACGTTACCTGACTAAACATAATTTAACAATGTGTGTACAAAAGATAGCAAATAATATGAACAATATTAAAAAAGTCAAAATATTTATAAATAAGATACACAAACCCTCATAAAGATACATATATGTAAGGACATTAGAAAAGCTTGATAATGTACAGCAGATATAATAACTCTCAGTATTAGATATAATGATATGGTAGATAATCTAGAGTCGACTGCTTAGCAAGATGTTTAGCTGAATCTGGAGATTCTGATCTCATCTGACTGTTGCTGAAGTATACAACAGCAATACTGAATCACCTAAAGACATGCAAACGATCTTACCTGACATTTCTCAGGATGTCTCTCTCTGGTCCTCTTTTACGGCAAAATCCGCGGTCTTCTCTAACACAGTAGTGAATGTTCTGGTATATTAAAGTCGGGCCCGGCACCTTTACATGGATCATTACATCATCACTCTCTCCGGGTGGAAACATTTTGCTCAGACATACATCCATGGAGCTGAAGGGAATGAGGCTGGGATAAAAACAGAAGAAAAGAAAGACCAGCTTTTAGGTGGAGTAAATATTTAGACGTTTATTGATGCTCCACCCTCAGGGCCTCTCTTATGACACTGATTATCCACAGAGCTACTGATCACCATATGAGCTTGTGTCAAAGTCCCTCTAAATATTTAACATGTGCACCTAACACAAGCTGCTATGTAACGCCTGCACAGAAACAACATGTAACATCTTTACACACATGAAGTGTCTTGAATGAATCTATTGTGTTGAATTCTTGTATTCCCTCTCTTCTTGTTATCTTGTTTCCTCTTACCCTCTAGAGATAAAGAGAATATTTTTGCAGTTGTTTTTAGGGTCATTAATATCAGTGTTGGACTAGGATTAACTATTTGTCTAAGTGTCTTAAAACAGCACATACTACATATGCACTAGAATGAAGTCTGCTTGATCAGTATTTAGGAGGTCACCTTGGCAACACTAAAGTGGGACCCACATACAGGTTGGTTGACAAGAAGAAACTTTAATTGTGAACAAACTCAAGCAGTTAATGATGGTAAATGAAATCCAAAACTCATCGAGTGCCATCACGGCCCACCGTTCACTCATGCTCCTATAAGAAGATATAACCTGTGAAAACGATACTAAATTCGTTTATTTGGGCCTGCTGTTTTTAATCATGGCTTACACGTTTATTTTGGATCATAATAAACATTGAGTCACATTGTGTGGACAGCTTTAGAAAGACTTTTTTGACTGTTTGTACTCGTAGTGTTTAACGCGTCATGAGACTTCTTTACTAAGAACAAAAGTGATGTGATGTGTAGTAAATGACGTGTAGTAAGTGATGTGTAGTAAGTGACGTGTAGTAAGTGATGTGACGTGTAGTAAGTGATGTGACGTGTAGTAAGTGATGTGACGTGTAGTAAGTGACGTGTAGTAAGTGACGTGTAGTAAGTGATGTGATGTGTAGTAAGTGACGTGTAGTAAGTGACGTGTAGTAAGTGATGTGACGTGTAGTAAGTGACGTGTAGTAAGTGAAGTGACGTGTAGTAAGTGATGTGATGTGTAGTAAGTGACGTGTAGTAAGTGATGTGTAGTAAGTGATGTGATGTGTAGTAAGTGATGTGTAGTAAGTGATGTGATGTGTAGTAAGTGATGTGATGTGTAGTAAGTGACGTGTAGTAAGTGATGTGATGTGTAGTAAGTGACGTGTAGTAAGTGATGTGATGTGTAGTAAGTGACGTGATAGAAGAGTAAGGAGTGAGGTAGAAGGAGGTAGAAGTGTAGTAAGTGAGTGATGTGAGTGTAGTGATGTGTAGTAAGTGACGTGTAGTAAGTGAGTGATGTGTAGTAAGTGATGTGATGTGTAGTAAGTGACGTAGTAAGTGATGTGTAGTAAGTGACGTGATGTGTAGTAAGTGATGTGTAGTAAGTGATGTGATGTAGTAAGTGACGTGTAGTAAGTGATGTGTAGTAAGTGATGTGTAGTAAGTGATGTGATGTGTAGTAAGTGATGTGTAGTAAGTGATGTGATGTGTAGTAAGTGATGTGATGTGTAGTAAGTGATGTGATGTGTAGTAAGTGAAGTGAGTGTAGTAAGTGATGTGTAGTAAGTGATGTGATGTGTAGTAAGTGATGTGTAGTAAGTGATGTGATGTGTAGTAAGTGATGTGTAGTAAGTGATGTGATGTGTAGTAAGTGATGTGTAGTAAGTGATGTGATGTGTAGTAAGTGACGTGTAGTAAGTGATGTGTAGTAAGTGACGTGTAGTAAGTGATGTGTAGTAAGTGATGTGATGTGTAGTAAGTGATGTGTAGTAAGTGATGTGATGTATAGTAAGTGATGTGTAGTAAGTGATGTGATGTGTAGTAAGTGATGTGTAGTAAGTGATGTGATGTGTAGTAAGTGATGTGTAGTAAGTGATGTGATGTGTAGTAAGTGATGTAGTAAGTGATGTGTAGTAAGTGATGTGATGTGTAGTAAGTGATGTGTAGTAAGTGATGTGTAGTAAGTGATGTGATGTGTAGTAAGTGATGTGTAGTAGTGATGTGATGTTAGTAAGTGATGTGTAGTAAGTGATGTGATGTGTAGTAAGTGATGTAGTAAGTGATGTGTGTAGTAAGTGATGTGTAGTAAGTGATGTGATGTGTAGTAAGTGACGTGTAGTAAGATGTGATGTAGTAAGTGATGTGTGTAGTAAGTGATGTGATGTGTATTAATGACGTGATGTAGTAAGTGATGTGAGTAGTAAGTGACGTGTAGTAAGTGATGTGAGTGTATAAGGGTGGTAAGTGAGTGTGTGTGAGTGGTATGTGTAGTAAGTGATGTGTAGTAAGTGACGTGTAGTAAGTGATGTGATGTGTAGTAAGTGATGTGTAGTAAGTGATGTGTAGTAAGTGATGTGTAGTAAGTGATGTGATGTGTAGTAAGTGATGTGTAGTAAGTGATGTGATGTGTAGTAAGTGATGTGATGTGTAGTAAGTGATGTGTAGTAAGTGATGTGATGTGTAGTAAGTGATGTGTAGTAAGTGATGTGTAGTAAGTGATGTGATGTGTAGTAAGTGATGTGTAGTAAGTGATGTGATGTGTAGTAAGTGATGTGTAGTAAGTGATGTGTAGTAAGTGATGTGATGTGTAGTAAGTGACGTGTAGTAAGTGATGTGTAGTAAGTGATGTGTAGTAAGTGATGTGATGTGTAGTAAGTGATGTGATGTGTAGTAAGTGATGTGTAGTAAGTGAGTAAGTGAGGAGTGTAGTAAGTGATGTGTAGTAAGGAGAGGTGGGTGAGTGATGTGTAGTAAGTGATGTTAGTAGGAGGTATGAGGTAGTGTAGTAAGTGAGTGTAGTAAGTGATGTGATGTGTAGTAAGTGATGTGTAGTAAGTGATGTGATGTGTAGTAAGTGATGTGTATAGTGATGTGATGTAGTAAGTGATGTGATGTGTAGTAAGTGATGTGTAGTAAGTGATGTGATGTAGTAAGTGATGTGTAGTAAGTGATGTGTAGTAAGTGATGTGATGTTAGTAAGTGATGTGTAGTGATGTGATGTGTAGTAAGTGATGTGTAGTAAGTGACGTGTAGTAAGTGACGTGATGTGTAGTAAGTGACGTGTAGTAAGTGATGTGATGTGTAGTAAGTGATGTGATGTGTAGTAAGTGATGTGTAGTAAGTGACGTGTAGTAAGTGATGTGATGTGTAGTAAGTGATGTGATGTGTAGTAAGTGATGTGTAGTAAGTGATGTGATGTGTAGTAAGTGATGTGTAGTAAGTGATGTGTAGTAAGTGATGTGTAGTAAGTGATGTGTAGTAAGTGATGTGTAGTAAGTGATGTGATGTGTAGTAAGTGATGTGTAGTAAGTGATGTGTAGTAAGTGACGTGTAGTAAGTGATGTGTAGTAAGTGATGTGATGTGTAGTAAGTGATGTGTAGTAAGTGATGTGTAGTAAGTGATGTGATGTGTAGTAAGTGATGTGAGTGTATGAGTGTAGGTGATGGTATGTAGTAAGTGATGTGTAGTAAGTGATGTGATGTGTAGTAAGTGATGTGTAGTAAGTGATGTGATGTGTAGTAAGTGATGTGTAGTAAGTGATGTGATGTGTAGTAAGTGACGTGTAGTAAGTGATGTGTAGTAAGTGATGTGATGTGGATGTGTAGTAAGTGATGTGTAGTGTGTTAGAATGATGTGTAGTAAGTGATGTGAGTGTAGTAAGTGAGGAGTGTGGTAGTGATGTGTAGATGATGTGAGTGTAGTAAGTGATGTGTAGTAAGTGATGTGATGTGTAGTAAGTGACGTGTAGTAAGTGATGTGATGTGTAGTAAGTGACGTGTAGTAAGTGATGTGATGTGTAGTAAGTGATGTGTGATGTGATGTGTAGTAAGTGATGTGATGTGTAAGGATGTGATGTGTAGTAAGAGTGATGTGTAGTAAGTGATGTGATGTAGTAAGGAGTGGAGTAAGTGAGTGTAGTAAGGAAGTAGTAGATGGAGGTAGTGATGTGATGTGTAGTAAGTGATGTGTAGTAAGTAGTGATGTGTAGTAAGTGAGTGTAGTAAGTGATGGATGTGTAAGTGAGTGTAGTATGAGTGAGGTGGTGGAGTGTAGTAAGTGAGTGAGTGTAGTAAGTGATGTGTAGGAGTGGTTGATGGAGTGTAGTAAGTGATGTGTAGTAAGTGATGTGATGTGTAGTGAGTGAGGTAGTAAGTGATGTGTAGTAATGTGATGTGTAGTAAGTGATGTGATGTGTAGTAAGTGATGTGTAGTAATGATGTGATGTGTAGTAAGTGATGTAGTAAGTGATGTGATGTGTAGTAAGTGATGTGATGTGTAGTAAGTGAGTGTATGAGTGTAGTAAGTGAGGATAAGTGAGTGATGTGTAGTAAGTGAGTGTAGTGATGATGTGTGAGGTAGTAAGTGAGGTGTAGTAAGTGAGTGTAGTAAGTGAGTGTTGTAGTAAGTGAGTGATGTGTAGTAAGTGATGTGTAGTAAGTGACGTGTAGTAAGTGATGTAGTGATGTGTAGTAAGTGATGTGTAGTAAGTGATGTGATGTGTAGTGAGTGTAGTAAGTGATGTGTAGTAAGTAGTGAGTGTGAGGTGATGTGTAGTAAGTGATGTGTAGTAAGTGATGTGTAGTAAGTGATGTGTAGTAAGTGATGTGTAGTAATGATGTGTATAATGAGGTAGTAAGTGATGTGTAGGTAGTAAGTGATGTGTAGTAAGTAGTAAGATGAGTGTAGTAAGTGATGTGATGTGTAGTAAGTGATGTGTAGTAAGTGATGTGTAGTAAGTGATGTGATGTGTAGTAGAGTGATGTGTAGTAAGTGAGTGTAGTATGATGTAGTAAGTGAGTAGTGTAGTAGGTGTAGGATGTGATGTGTTAGTAAGTGACGTGTAAGTGAGTGATGTGTAGTAAGTGATGTGTAGTAAGTGATGTGTAGTAAGTGATGTGATGTGTAGTAAGTGATGTGTAGTTGATGTGTAGTAAGTGATGTGATGTGTAGTAAGTGATGTGTAGTAAGTGATGTGATGTGTAGTAAGTGATGTGATGTGTAGTAAGTGTAGTAAGTGATGTGTAGTAAGTGACGTGTAGTAAGTGATGTGTAGTAAGTGATGTGTAGTAAGTGATGTGTAGTAAGTGATGTGATGTGTAGTAAGTGATGTGTAGTAAGTGATGTGATGTGTAGTAAGTGACGTGTAGTAAGTGATGTGTAGTAAGTGACGTGTAGTAAGTGATGTGTAGTAAGTGACGTGTAGTAATGATGTGTAGTAAGTGATGTGTAGTAAGTGATGTGATGTGTAGTAAGTGATGTGTAGTAAGGAGTGGATGTGTAGTAAGTGAGTGTGTGAGATTAGTAAGTGATGTGATGTGTAGTTGATGTGTAGTAAGTGATGTGATGTGTAGTAAGTGATGTGATGTGTATGTGATGTGTAGTAAGTGATGTGATGTGTAGTAAGTGATGTGTAGTAAGTGATGTGATGTGTAGTAAGTGATGTGTAGTAAGTGATGTGATGTGTAGTAAGTGATGTGTAGTAAGTGATGTGATGTGTAGTAAGTGATGTGATGTGTAAGTGATGTGATGTGTAGTAAGTGATGTGTAGTATGTGATGTGTAGTGTGATGTGTAGTAAGTGATGTGAGAGTGATGTGTAGTAGTGAGTGAGTAGTAAGTGATGTGATGTGTAGTAAGTGATGTGATGTGTAGTAAGTGATGTGTAGTAAGTGATGTGATGTGTAGTAAGTGATGTGTAGTAAGTGATGTGATGTGTAGTAAGTGATGTGATGTGTAGTAAGTGATGTGATGTGTAGTAAGTGATGTGATGTGTAGTAAGTGACGTGTAGTAAGTGATGTGATGTGTAGTAAGTGATGTGTAGTATAATATTATTATTAAAAGAGCGCAGAATCACGTGCGTTCCGCGGGTTTGTGTGAGGCGGCTGCCCTCTGCAGGCCAACAAGCGGAATCACAGCAGACGTATAAAGCCCGGACAGGCCGTGTTCAAGACGAGCTGCTGCACTGTGTAAAGGCGCTCATTACACGAACATCATTCCGGCCTCGCAGTCTTGCGCCCTACTTAGTGAACTTCAGCCTCAAGTATGTAGAGTGACACACGGACAGGGCGGTGTCTGCGTTCACCGTCGCCTCGTCACAGATGACATACAGCTGAGCTTTCCAATCAACAGCCGCGCCGGTGTCGCCAAGCCACGCCCCCGACCCTCTACGGCCAATGAGCGTGGAGGATAACTTCGACGGGCGGGGCTGGACGGCGAGTTGTTTTCATGCCTGTGCGGCGTCGCGGTCGCTGCTCGCCGCGCAGTGTGAACGGCAGCTGTCGATGACGGAGAACCGGAACACGCACCTCTGAGCACCGCCGCGGCGTGAGCCTTTGTTTGTGGCCATGGAGGAGAAGAAGGAGGAGGGGGAAGCGGAGATCCAGGAGCACGGACCCGAGCACTGGTTCTCCAAATGGGAGCGGCAGTGCCTCGCCGAGGCCGAGCAGCACGAACCGAGCGAGGAGGAACCGGAGCAGAGCCGCCAGAAGCTCTGGCACCTCTTCCAGAACTCCGCCACCGCCGTCGCGCAGCTCTATAAAGGTGCGACACGCTCATGAAGCGGCGGCGCTGTACAGGCCGCTAACAGCCGCCTGATCCTGCCGAACAAAGACAACCGAACCGCGCTGATCACGCGTCCGGTCCGGTCCGGTCCGGTCGTGTTACAGCCGCGCACCGTGTAGAGCTCACGGTTCATCGTTTCTGCGCTCGTGTGTGAAGGTCGCTGCTGTTTACAGGATTAGCATGATGGTACCCGAGCAGTGCCACACACCGGCGGATCTGCCCCTCACCGGCGGATCTGCCCCTCTGAGGGACAAACACACACAGTCTCACCCCACCACGTAACACTCGCGAATGACACCGACAATAGTGAGAGTGACCGACTGTGGTGATATTTTGCGGGATACTTGAAGCTTCTCAGCTGCTGCTCTGTCAGCGAAACAAAATGGCGAAATGCAGGGAGGAGTTGATCTGGTGAAAAGAGCTCAATTTATGAGCTGGACCTCATGAGCTGTGAGCTCTGGGGTCAGACATGTCCCCACACAGACTCTGAGCAGCAGTAGATGCGATAAACGAATACAAGAGGCTGCTGTTTTACTTAAACGTCAATAATATGCGAAACAAAATGGCGAATGCAGGATTAGCAGGCTAAGTTAAAGAGTTGCTGTCTTTGTGTCTGTGTCAGAGAGAAAACCTTCATCTGAGCTGCAAATGAGCGTTTTGTACAATCAGATAAATTACAGCTAACAAACAAAATGGCGCACAATCCTCCAGCTACATTTCCCATTTCGATGTCGTGTTGTTAATGGCTGTATCTCAAAAGTGTACGAGCTGTCTATGTAGACAGCATTTCTGGGTATCAGAAATGGGTGTTTGAAGTGTGCTGTACAAGCTTGTAATATCCAGAAGTGCTTTATGGGTGGGCATTCACTGGGTTGTGAGTGTACCAAACATGTGAAGCTGAAGTCAGATCAGTTTTCTGTGTGTTTTAATAGCAGGTTAATATAGTCACACTGAGTGTCTCCTATTGCAGTGTAAACACTTCCTGTCCTTTCTGTTCACTCCCACAGATAGAGTATGTCAACAGCAGGGGCTTTCACTGTGGGTCCCCTTTCAAAACGCTGCCACTGCGGTTACTAACCTCTACAAAGGTAAGTCACACTGAGCCTCTGTGTTCATGACTGCCCATTGCTTGTGTTTTACCTTTGCTTGCTCTGATATTACAGGGTTTTGTGTTATTGTACCTCATGATGTTGTATCAGAAATCTTGTATCAAAAAATCTGAAAGCGATTGTCTTCATTCATTACAAAACTTCTTGGAAAGGTTTTACTCTGTCAGCTGCAAGCACCACATGCACAGCATGCTAAAATCTGCACCTCTCAATTATTTCAGTGTTGCGTCTCTGTTTGGAAGCAAACGGAGTGGTGATTGCTAGACAGCGATTGTTTCCTGCTGAATGATCACATGACCATATTCAGTTGTTTTTATTCACTGTTTTTAGTAGTTTGTTCACAAGCTGTCTAGAAACAGCAAACTGAATCGATGTCTTCCTTTCTCCAGACAGTCTGTCTGCACTGTGAACGTATGTCTGATGTTTATGGCTAATTCAGTGTCTAGAGTTTGTGTAGAGCAGCATGGACATAAGTGCTTTAGTTCCTGCTGGTGCTGATGGCACGATATGAATCATGTTCAGACATGATCTGTTTGGTTGGGATAATGAAGGGCAGCATGTTAGGGTTTCAAAATTACAGGAATTTTGAAAATTTAACAGGAATTTATTGGAATATATGGGAATTATGGCACACAGATAAAGGTTAGTTGTATGTCTCTGTGAATATTTGTTTGTATGTTTGAATGAGTTTGTACAAATTACTAAAATTTCAACCTTGGAATATTTTCGAAATTCCCTGGCTTTGAAAACCTACTTTTAGATGTGGCTGATTTGAGGAGTTTTAATAGTAACTTTCTGCTATTGTTATATCTTCATACAGGCAAGTGAGATGTTGAATAGGATGTGGTGAGTGGTCTCTTGTGGGCCTGTGTGTTAGTACATCCAGCTGTGGTTTCATTCTGTCCTCAAATGATTTGATGTGTATCTGGTTGACTTACATTATTTGGTGTGGAACACAAGGAGGTAATCATGAGGTTTTGTGTATTTCTGGCCTACAAGAAATGCTCATGCAGAGTTCCTCTGTCTTCCAGAGAGTGTTGATGCCCATCACCGGAGTTACGAGCTGGGCATTCAGATCGGTCATCAGCGACGAAACAAGGATGTCCTGGCATGGGTGAAGAAGAGGAGGCGGAATATTCGACGGGAGGATCTCATCAGCTTCCTCTGTGGTAAAGCCCCGCCCCCGCGGAGCTCCAGAGCTCCTCCCAGACTTACGATGGTGTCGCCAAGCCGACCCGCATCCTCAGAGACAAGTTCATCTGTAGAAACTGACCTGCAGCCCTTCAGGGAGGCCATTGCTCTTCATGGTGAGTGTTTCATCACTCACATTTGTTCTGCAAAATGAAAATGCTCACATTATAAACAGTTTATAAAAATTGAAAAGTGATGATAGTTACTATAAGTTATGTGTCTTAGGAAACTTCTAACAGCTCGGCATTCTCTCAAAGCAACCTGGACACAAAACGTATGAAAACTTTTTAAGCGTAATAATATGAAGTGCTTCCACTGCAGCTAGATAAAGAAAATAAAAATGGTTGGCATTTGTCTACACAAATTGTCGAAAAGGTTTTTTGGCAAGTTTATCTGAATGATTTGTATTGTGTCTTTGTGTTTTAAAGGTCTGAGCGGAGCAATGGCGAGTATCAGCATGCGCTCTGGAGCCCCTGGTTCACCTACACACCTGAGCGCTAGCTCTGCCCCTGGCCGTCGCAGAAACGGCCTCCACGACGTGGACCTCAACACTTTTATTGCCGAGGAGATGGCGCTCCACCTCGACAATGGAACTCGGAAACGAAGCTCTGCCCAGTGTAATGATGTCATAACAGACTCGCCCACTCACAAACGCAATAGGATGATCTGAGCTCTTAAAAAATGAAATAAAACAACTGCGAAATGAGAACATGCCACTCCTCAGTCATTCTCGCATTGTTATTCAGACCAGGAAAACAACCAATAACAGTGCTCACCGCAGCCCAGCACATTCTCTGATTGGTCTAAAGAGCCCAGTGAGGTTGTGGGAGGCGGTGCTAAGTGCCCTTCCATAGGATTCTGTCGACAAACACACAACCACCATTCATTCATGTTGTTGTGTGATTTGACTGTGTGTGTGTAAGATTTGCGTTGAACTGACTGATTTAAATGCAGGAAGAATAAAAACATAATTGTGTGCATGTCTGCAATATGACGAGCTACATTCATTAGATTGTGTGTGTGTGTGGGAGTACATGTCTGGTGTGTGTGTGTGTGTGTGTGTGTGTGTGTTGGTGTGTTTGCATCTGTCACTGCCCTAGCTCTGTTACCACACTGCAGCTTCAAAAGCAACAAGTTTTATTTGTAATATTATTGACAATGTTATTCATGATTTTCTTTTGCCTTCTCTTAATTCTGCTCCAGTAGCAGGCACAAGTGCTGCGAGAGCCGTACGTCTGCTGTCATGCACATCTTATTTTTCTTCAATAATTACTTCAATTTCCCAGCATTCTTCCTGTTGACACTCTTTTCCCAGCACCTTGTCTCCAGTGTAACATTATGTAAATACCTGTAGGTGCTGACATAGACTTGTGGTACATATTGTAAAAATAAAAAATAAAAGCTGTGCATAGACCATTGAATTGTTAATATACAATGATGATTCTTGCATTAAAGAAATCAAGCTTTTAACTACCTCTGTCATCTTATGTTGGGCATTCCACAGGGTTCAGTTTTGGGACCAGTTATCTCTTATCTTGTGAAATGGGATTCAATTCCAGTATTGAATATACACAATGTTAAATGTACAATCTGTGACTGTTTAACTGACAGTCTGTCAATGACAGCTGTTAATAACAGTGCTTTCAAAATGGCTGCCATTGTGTTCAGCTGTGTGTCAGCACTTATCTTCCTATGTTGTTTCTCCATAGGAAGAGTAAATCTGATTCTATCCAAATGGCCCATTATAACCATTGATTGTGTACAACTGATTGATTACTTGGAGTATTTGTGTTTGGAATGAAATCATATTATTATAGGCAATTCTATGTTTCATTATTTACTGATACGTATATTTTATACATGTCTCTACAAGATATCTCAGATTTACTTGATGCAATTCAGTTAATCCACATACTTGAGTAATATTGCTGTCAAATAAAGTTACAGACAACAAATCATGTTTTATGGCAAGTGTCTTGTGGTACATTCTGACATTTGTGCAGAAACAACAGCTACTAAAGCAAGTTTATCTGAAAGTTAGAGTGACTTGTTTAAGATAACTTCAGAGAAACACACATCTAAATTAGATTTGAATTCAGAAGTGTTTTAAAGGTTTCTTTTATAAAATCCTCTTTCCTGGCTGTCGTTTGGCTCTGTGTCTTCCGCATCATTCGTGGCTGTTTCTCAACCTGTTGTTTCATTGTGAACACAGTAACAGTCCGCCGTCTCTATGGTAACAGTCTCTGTACAGTGTCTTGGCTCTGCCTGCATCACCTCTGTTAGGAGGTCGTGAGATCGTCACCATAGCAACACGTTACATCTCCAGAGGTCCAGAAGCTGGAGCTGTTTTGAGCTGATGTGTCGCGTAATACTGAAGCGGCCGCTAGAGGGCAGCAGTTACCAACACAAAGAATGAAGGAAGAATCAAACGCGTCAAAATGACATTTGACCGGCAGACCGCGGTGTGTAATGCGTGTGTAAATGAGTGTGTAAATGAGCTGACGGGGTCTTCTGTAATAGTGTGTGCGAAAAGGTGAATTAGAGGTCACGCTCTGGCCTCTGAAAGAAGAAATGCATTTGTGTAAAGAAGATGAGCTCACAGTGCTGTGCTGAATGAGAAAAATCACAGACAACCTTTCTGTGTGGGTAGAAGGAAGGGGAAGTGAAAGGGCATGGATTTAACTACAATACATGTAACACACACACACAGTTCTGTCACTCATCTGGACTTCTTCTGTGGAATACACAATAGATTTTCAGCAGTGTCCTGACTGCTGTTTCTCATGTTATGAAATCAACGGGGACTGAAGCTGTCAAACTCCAGAAATGACAACAAAGCAACTCAAAGTGTCACAAGATTGGCATGCTGCTGCAGTGTTTTAGATGCCACATCTGCATGTACTGAATCATGAATGAAAGCCAAAGGACTGCAGAGAAAACTGCACAAACAACCATTTGAAACAGAAAGTGTCATACACAAGTTCTGCTACAGCTTCTGAACAATGAAATGTAGACTGTGGGCCGCTGGATGGATGTTATATAGGTTTTCACTTTCATTGCATGTATTTAGATAAACCTCTTCATAATTCAACATTTTTTATTAATAGAAGAAATGATTTTGAAAAAGGAAGGCAGTCTCACATGTTTCTCCTTCCCTCTTTCACTCGCACCCACAGTTCTCTCATCCATCCTGGCTGTGGTCCAGCTGCAAACACACACAAACACTTCTGTTCCTCTCACGTATTGAATGGCCTGCAAGAACAAACCCTGGAGCATCTCCAAAATATTCTTATGTCTGTCTGGGCAACTGTGTCTCTGACTCTGGCACACACACGGAGCGAGACCCTGAGGCAGGTTCTGTGAAATGACTTGCATCTCTGAAACACCCCCGAGCGAAACCAAAGCCTGTTTTTATCATCAGAATCTTCATGTCTGTGTGTCCAGATCTGTATGAAGGACACATATTTGAGGTATTTACAAAGATAAACTTCTCAACTCACAACCTGAATTTGCTTTTAAGCTTTCACAAACGATGAGAAACTTAGATTAGTGTGTTGGTTCAGAGCTAAACTTTGTTCTTACATATACAGATGTGAACATACACATCAGGTAAAGCAGCTGTTATATGCAGTCCTTTATCAATTTATCAGCACCTATTATCAAAACACTTACAGCTTCAGTGCTGCAAGATTTAGGCCACTCAGCATGTCCCATCTGAGACAAACCTGTCCCTCAATCTGGGTCACACACACACACAGGAGGGTGAGAACTTATCAGAATGGACAGGAAATGTTCTGACTTTAGTTTTGCATTCTCTAAACTTACTCTCTCGCTCTCACATTTACTCAGTCTTTCTCCTTTTATCACCTGCAGGAAGTGCTGTTTGGAATGAGAGCTTTCACAGAACATTCTCTCTCTCTCTCTCTCTCTCTCTCTCTCTCACACACACACACACACACACACACACACACACACACACACTCACACACTCACACACTCACACACTCACACACTCACACACTCACTGCTCAGCATGGACCCAGAAGATGATCATCCAGTGTTTAACAGTGAAGAGAAATCAGCAATCTGACCTCATACTTGTATAGAGCCACTGTAGTCTGGGGGTGGAGTTTTATCATTTGATCTTTTCATCTGACAGTTCAGAAATATCTCAAGGTATTTCTGATCATTTCATTTTGCTATAGAAGGTATCAAATGCAATGCCAATACACTTCATATTAAATGAGTACACACAGTGGTCCTGTAGTACAGTAATGTATAAAACAGTAAAACCATAGTACTGAAATTCACACATGCTATTTATGTGGTTTTACTTCCACAAATACCATGGTAATACTGTTGTCTGATATTTTCTTTATAAGAGTAAGAACACTTATAGAGTTAATTTCTGATGCGTGTAAATGATCTGTGAAATAGCAGAAACACAGGAAATGAAAAGACGCATAAAACTCTGGCTTATGGCTGATGATGGTTTTGTATAATAACGGCCCTGGTGTGAATTTAGATTTCATTACTGAATCTGATAGATTAAGAAAAAAACTGACACACAAGCACCATCCCCTGTGAATTCTGATGCATTTTACTTCAATTCAAATGGAAATCTGCTTCAGAAATAATTATAGCAGAAACAGAAGAACAACTGGAGATTCTACAAACTCTCTGTCTGTTAACACTTCATGGTCGGCCAGATTAAAATGGCCTGAAGCTTAATTTCAAAGTAGACCAAAGTAAAATGATAATCCCCTGTACAGCGCTGACAATAAATGTACATTTCTTTCCCTGTTTAACATGTTCCATCCTGTAAGATGATTGCTACACTCTACAATCTGGAGGAGAAACTGCACACACTGCATTCTCAAGTGTTTTAGGCCAGCTGAGACGTGACAGGGTGTGTGTCGTTTTTGCCACTGATGCCTCTTATTTGTTATGAATGGAGGTGATTGGAATGTTTTAGAAATGGAATCGTGAAGTTTAGCCAAAAGCTGATCACATGGAGATGCTGGCCAAGCATGAACCCTCTAGGAAGAAAACCAACTTTTCAAATTATAGTTCTCTGTTGGAGTCGTGGTATACTGAGAAGCAGCTTCAAGTCTGGCCCTCTCTCTCTCTCTCTCTCTCTCTCTCTCTCTCTCTCTCTCACTCGCTCTCTCTCTCGCTCTCTCTCTCGCTCTCTCTCGCTCGCTCACTCGCTTGCTCTCTCTCCCACTACTGTTTTGAAACTTAACAATAACTAACAATATAAGGGACCGTGACATAAGGATTTTCTAGATGAGGATTTTTACAAATAAAGGACATTTAAAGTTAAGCAATTTCAGAGATGCTAGCAATAGCAAGCTAGCTTTGAAAGCAAAAAATCTCACCTTCCCTTCAAAAAAGCAGGTATGCAAATACACAGTCTGACAGACAAGTGGGACTCCCTGCCTTAAAAACCAACTTACGTTAAAACACGTTTAACATTCTAAAACATTTAAACAGTTCCTAAAAATAAAATCTTTGCATGCGTTTAATTATTTCATGACGGGAATGCATTCTTTCCAACATTTTTTGAAGCACTCATGAGTAAGACTCACTGACATTGACAGTTTTTCCTTTGCAACCATGTCATTAAATAACCATTCATTCTTTCTTTTGTCACGTCTTCTTTAGTTATTGCTTGTAATTAATAATATTTTTATCTAGGCCCTAAAATTCCAAAATGTTTCCTTTCTAACCCATAAATAATAATTCTTCACTGGAAATGGTTTAAATCATTTTATATTGACACAATTGGCTTTTGCCACCTTTGACTGGAGAAAAAAACTCATAAATGTCTAACCATAAAATTATATAACAAGTACTATGTTAAAAATACTGGAAAGTAACCAAAAAGAAGTTCATAAAACCAGAGATTAGAATGTAGGCTAATGGACTGGACGAACAAATGTATGTCATAACCCTTTCATAAATACATTTATGAAATCCTGGATGAAAGCTTGTAAGAGTGAGAATCTGTGTGTGTGTGTTTCATAAATATATAATTACATGTCAGAGTGTGTCATGGTCATGTATGTGTGAGGGCAGAGAGTCCATTATAAATATGTGACTATATGTCTAAAATGAGTGTGCATAGTATGATGAATAATGTACGTACAGTGTGTCAGTCTGAATACATATCATCTTGTTAACAGTTCACAAACCATGTGTGTGTTTTTATGTGCGTGTGTGTTAAAGTGAAGAAAATGTTTCAAAAGTCAAAAGAGAAGCTACAGCAGTCAGTTAACTGTATGTGTGAGACACTGACATAATGACACATGAGCTGGTGTAGAGAGAGAATAACTGCTCAGAGGGTGTTCAGTTGTGACTAATGGAGTCATAAGTGATGTTTAAAGCATCAGCTTTCTCATGCTTCTCTTAGACTCCAGTACAAAAATCGCATAGTTCAGATGATCTGTTGTTGAGAGAATTCAGAATAAGTTTCATGTTTGTTTAATTTAGACATTGTTGAGATCTCCTCTGAATCTCTTTTGATTACTGGGGTCATGTAGTAGGAAGAGGAAATCAGAGGTGTTTTCACTTCAGGGTAAATCAATTGTCTATTTGTAGTCATCTTCATGAACAGGACGGGATAGTTTCTCTTCTGGCTCTCTAAACAAATGAAATATTAAAGAGATCTTGTTTGTGATTCATCTTCAGTCAATAAGATCTTAAAACAGGGTTTTACCTTTAATTTCTCTTATTTAGCAGCTGAAATCTTCAGTGTTCATGTCGATTCTGGATAGAGCTGGACCGACATTCTTCATTCTTGCTCTCTCTCTCTAGTGGCTGAAATAGACAGAAAACATCTTGCTCTAACTGCTGTTAAATTCTCAGTTCTCACACACATTCTGAGGCGCTTGTGTTTTCCTAGTAATGTTTCAGAAAACACAAAGTAATCCCAAACCCCCAATATATATTAAATGAGTTAGCAAGACTGAACAACCAGATAACAATGTTAGGTTGTAAAAACATTGTAACGTTTCCATTAAGCAACAAAAATGTTTCAAATGATGATGTTGTAAATTTTACAAACAAATTATTCAAATATTATTCTGTAATATTTTTTAAACGTTCCACTAACAACTTATGACGTTTGATATAGTAACAAAAAATCTGCTAACATTACTGCAAGAACCTTTTGTTAAGAGAATTTTAGGGAGCATTAGCAATGCTCTAAGAACGTTTCCTATTAGCTGGGCAACCTTAACTATAGTACAGTAATTGCCCACTGCCAATTAAAGGACAGGCTCCGCTTGTGTCTGATTCCTCAGCTGGTTCTTCTAATCGCGCCTCTTGATGGGAATCAGTCCACCTACAGGTTGCTTGAAGGTTCCCCACAGCGTTCTCTGAGGAATTCTGGGAAGTTTCTCTCTGACAAAATCCACTTGAAGATGCATCGCAGTAGGAAGAAATTTTATAATGCATGCTGTTGAATTGTGGGAAACATCTGTATAAGCCGTTGTATAGAGACAGACATCTGACTGTTAAAGGCAGGGTAAGTGACTTTTCTCTGGAAACATGTTTTGTTTTGCTGATTGAAAATCTCTTCACATCATGATAATAATCACTAAGTAAAATGCTCTAAATATATATTTATAACTTATATATTATATACTTATATATTTATATGCTCTAAGTATATTTATACTTCTGTGGTAGCATAAAATGTTTGTCCAATCTTTGCATTCAGTCCAAATGCAATGACAGGAGGTCCTACTTGCATACCTCTGGGCACACTGCTCACACAGACAATCTTCCATCATTAGTGTGTTCATGTGTTTTGGAGGTGTGGCTTTAGAGAGCACTCTGAAGGAAACACACTCTGTTTTTAATACTAGCTTGCTATTGCTAGCCTCTCTGAAACGGCCTACCCTACCTTTAAATATACTGCTCGCCCATTAATCACCCTAACGTTGTTCAAACTCTGATGAGTGTCCTTTATCTGTGAAAAAAGTTATAAAGAATTATTAATTTCTTCAGAGGCAAAACTTTAGAAATTACTGAGGTTAACGCATGCCAAGTTTGCAAAACCACTGGAAGTTTGTGTGTGTGTGTGTGTTGTTTGTTCTCATTTTAAGCCATTTATCAGGTTGCCCTACATAAGTGGGTGAGGGTGTTTATATACTATAAACCAACTGGAAACTTTAGTCCATCTGTTACTAAAACATGTTGCCTCCACAATTAGGTTTTATGGAGACTCCCAGGAAGAGAAGTTCTAAGTGAGGACCTCGTCTCTGCCCTATTAAAGTCACACACACACTCCTGCAGCAGTAATTAGCTGTGACCAGTGCTTAACACTAGTTAAATTACTGCTGGACCTTAATTTCGTCCTGTGCGGCAGAACTGGATTCACTCACAGTAGGTGAGTCTGAAAGTAAAGATTACTTGAGGGTTTGATTTTTATCCTCTGGAGGGCAATTAGTGACACATTTACATTACATTTATGCATCGGCAGACGCTTTTATCCAAAGCGACTTACAGTACATTCAAGTTATACATTTGTCAGTACCCTGTGCTCCCCTGGGAATCGAACCCACAACCTTTGCCTTGCTAACGCAGTGCTCCACCAGCTGATCAAAACATGGATCAAAAGTGACATACTTGCCTGAATATTTCCAGTTTACAGTAGAGCCGTTGCTTACTGAAAGCCACACAGTTAACAATTTTAAGTTTTAGGAACATTTTGCTAACATTTCCATTGAAAAACCAAAAAATGTTATTTTGAAAGTTATAGGAATGTCCAGTTTTTTAGATGTTGTATTAACATTACTGTTTGTTAATAAGAACGTTATTCAAAGATTTGTTTTATTTGGTAACATTTTTAAAACGGCCCACTAACTACTTAAAAATAACGTTTTTGATATGATATTTAACATTAAAAAACTAATGCTTTTGCAAGAATGTTTCTTGAGAACATTGAGAGAACTTTTAGAGAGAACTTTTAGAGTTCTGAAAACATTCCCTGTTAGCTGGGTAGTGCTGTTGTGGGAATTCAGGATTGAGTCCGGCCTGTTTCTTGCTCTGAACACATTTTCTGCTCTCTGCACTTGCAATTTCCACTCAAAGAAAAGCTGAGTAAGCACATAAATATATATTAAAAGGAACACCAATATAACAGCTGCTAAGCAACACAGCTTTTGTCCAAATGACCCAATTTTGTATTGCTGTGCTCCTCGTGTTGTTCCGTTGACAATGACATCATCTCTGCAGCCCACACCCATGTTAGTGCTCAGGAGATGCATATTAAATGCTAAGATATCACGTTAAAATATTCATTTATAATGCTTATCATGAATTAAACATGCTGGGTGGCACCTGCGTAAAGATCCAGAAATTTCCACTGTCTCATCAGCCTTTATTTTCTTCCACGTGTTACGAGAGAGAAAAATAAGCTCTGCCATCTACTGATGGATACATGAAATTCTCCTGCTTCTGCTGGGATCAACTGCAAGAATGATTGTTTATTCAGCCCCACAAGGCACAAGAGAAAATCCAGAACAAGCAAAAGTAATGAAGTGTAGATATGAATTCTTCATCTGAACATTTATACTGTAGCACTAGAAGCTTAAGCTTTTTTATTCAATCAATGTGCTTGCATGTAAAATCAGACCCAAAAATCATTTCACACTGCAGACGTACCGTTTAAACGTGTCCGTATGGCCACTCCATTCCACGCTGTATTAATCTTTCATTGTATCAAAATGAAATTTCATCACGTTCCACATCATAGCGCATCTAATGGTGCAACATTTAATCTAAACATTTTGACTTCTGCCTCCAGCTGGGAACTCACCTAAAATAAAACTCATTTGCATGAGCATTTGCATAAACAAATTCCATTTGGTATGTTTTTGAATGCATAATTATGAGTCATAATGTTGCTGTATTTGTGCGCTTTCATTCCCAAGTGACTTTTATGAATGAGCATATCCACACACACAGACACACACACACACACACACAGACACACACAGACACACACAGACACACACAGACACACACAGACACACACAGACACACAACACAGACACACACAGACACACAACACAGACACACAAGACACACAGACACACAGACACACACACAGACACACACACAGACACACACAGACACACACAGACACACAGTTTAAAGCTTTAATTTGCTTAATTTAAAAATGCTTTGAAGTTTAATGTGATATTAGATAACACCATTCTCAAAGCCTTTATATATATAATATTCTGATGCATTCATAATGTCTTACAATACAGCTTACAATCATACATGTTTCATACATAACATAGCATGATCTTGAATATAATGTACACTCTTGTCATGGTTAAATCAGAGTGAAATCCTGTTCGCAGCCCAACCACGTTTTGAAATATATTTCATAGTTAAACAGGATGTTCCACAGGAAAAGTGTAGAATAAAACTTGAATTTTATTCATTGGGAACCCATTAGGATCAGGAACATGCGTTAGGGGAGTGTGATTCCCATTGAGCAAGACATTACTCACCGGATGAGTTAAATACAGAGGTCACATTTCAAGTTTGGG